>VZTR01029167.1:14466-108743 GCA_013400775.1 Chaetops frenatus | reverse complement strand
GCCCGCGGATCCCTCTGCGAGCCAGGCACACAGACTGTCGGGTTTCCCCGCTCCCTCCTCCCTCCGTGAAAGACTTTGCTGGATCCTCCTCCCCGGATCCCCTCCCCGCGCTCGCTCCTTCCTGCGGGAGCGGCTGCTGGATCCTCCTCCCGGCCCGGATCGCCCGCGGGGTCCCTGCGGAGCCGCGGACCCTCCTCCCCTGGCAGAGACACCGCTGGATCCTCCTCCCCCCCCGGAGCTCCCGGCGGGATCCTCCTCCTGCCCGCAGCCCCATGTGAGACTCCGCATCCCCCCCGTGCCTCCGCGNACAAGCTTTTTTTTTTTTTTTTTTTTGTTTTTTTTTTTTTTTTTTTTTTCTCCCCTCCTCCTTTTATTTTGAAGGGGGGATCCATCTTAAAACTCTTTTCTGGATCCCGGTTTCTCTTTTTGATTTGCACTTTTTGAAAAATCCTCAGATGCTCCTCCATGTGGACTGAGAACCCATCAAGACACACACACGAGAACTCATCCCGATCAACTCCAAATCCTGGCTTTTCGTGGGTTTTGCTGCAACACATAAAAGCAAACTTGTATTTAAGACACACTCGTGCAAAAATTTAGCTGGGGACTTGAACGTGTATTTTGTCTTGGTTTCTTGGTCTTGGTTATTTTTTTTTGTTGGTTTTTTTTTTTTTCTTTTCTGTTTTGTTTTTGCTTCACTGGAAATCAAAAGCTTGTTTTGGAATTGGACCTGCTTTTGCTGCACTTCTCCTCTGGGCTGGATAACACTGAAGCTCTCTGCTTTTCTACTTGGATAGTGTTTTCCTGTTGATCTGTTGGGTTTTTTTTCATCTCCTGTGTGGCAGACTTTTTTTTTTTTCCCTGAGGGGGGTAAACAAACGACGACGACAACAACAAAAAACTTAATTTTTTTGGCCGTGTGAGATTTTTTTCGTATTCATATTCGTGAAATTACGGGTACACTTACAAAAAATTAAAAAAAAGAAAAAAAGCATTAAAAATAAGAAAGGAACACGTCAGAGAGACCCCTACACGGTAGACAAAATACTCACTTGTTTCCTTACAGCAAGACTGAATCGAAAGCTGCCAAAGAGCCCCATAAAGAAAAGACTAAAAGGTAAGAAGGGGTAAGAGCCTCTCTTAATCCGGGCACGGTAGAAGTTGGCAAGGGAAGAGACCTGCAAAGCCGGTGCATTCCTCCTTTTTCACAAGTCTAAAATAGATTATTATTTTTATTAAACTGCTTATTAGTCAGCGAAGCAAGAAACACCCCAAAACATTGCAAAATCCATTTTATTTTTATATGATTTTTTAAAAATGTGAACAACCTCCGGATTTTTTTTTTTTTTTTAATGCTAGAATTAATTCTGTAATTTTTCTCTGTCCGGATTCGCCGTTTCGCTCCGAACAGCGAGCAGAAAGTGCCATTTGTGAGCATGCTGTGCCACTCAGACATGACATGAAGGCAGCTCCTGCTGCAAGGCAGGACCGTGTGCTCTTGCCTTAGAACTTACACGTGTGGAAATTATCGCAGAGCGGGTTGGAAATGATCCCAGGGCTGGAAAATTGTGGGCATGGCCAGCAGTGCTGCCCTGTGGGCGAGCACATGAGCTCCAGCTTTGTCCTTCATGGCCGCTTTCTCTTAAAAGTTAAAATATCTAGATTTGGGTTATTTTTCCTCTTCCTCCCTCCGCCCCCCCGCGCATTGAGGTTGTGGGGATCCGCAGTAATTTTCTCCTGGGTATTCACAGAGAGATCTTCGCCTAAACCTGGAATGTCCAGGGGGAGAGAGAATATTAAACAGAGTTTATTCTTTTAGCAGCGACGCAGAAGGGGAGGAAAATGGGGAGGGCTCAGTTGTTAACCTGAGAAATCTTGAAACACTGGAAGTTTAGTAATTGTTCGAGGCTTCTTTGTTTGTATCACAAGTTTGTGTCAAAGGTTAATCTTCTTAATATGTAATTAGTTGAAGGTTCAATTATGGGATTTATTGAATTCAATTGGGTTTTCCCTCCTCTTTTCCCATTAAAAACAAACTGCAGGTCTTTGTGGCTAGTTTATATTCGGCTACAACTCCAGTGTATCTGCGAGAAGAGATTTATTCAATTATTCTAACAGCCAGTTTAAATTTAGAAATAATCTTTAGGACGTCATACCCATGTCTGTTGCATATTTTTCCGTCTCGTTTGCATATGTATGTATCTGGCGAATTATGCTAATTTATATAGAGAGAAATTTGCTGTGGACATTAGGCCGGTTAAGGTAATTAAAATTCCAATAAATCCCGCGCTGTTAGTGGGCTGGCCGGTGGTGCAGGGCTTTAAATCAGGTGGGTGTCGGTGGTGCTGTGGACCTGAGGACAATGCCAGAGCGGAGGAGCAGGAGAACATCTGCACTGCTGCTGGATGCCCTGGGAGAGCCAGGCATGGCTTCCCAATCCTGCCCTCCTTCCGTGCCGTGGGTGGGGTTTTTGTGGTTTTGGTTTTTTATTTTTTTAATTTTTTTTTGGATCCCCCGACGCTTGAGAATTTTAATGCAGTTTCCACTCGGATATTACGATTTTTTAAATAATAATTTCGAGAAACTAGTGGGAAGGTGCACACAGGTTCTCACTGCTTCCCCTGGTGTTTTCCAAGGAAATAGGAGGTGACTTGCAGTGGGTGCAACCTGTGCTTAGCACATCACAGAGTTTCCCATAGCCGTGGTTCCTCGGCTTCAGGAATTCCTGGGATGTCTGGCTGGCTGCTCCTGGGTGTTATTTGTGAGCTCAAAATGGTGTGCTGAGGAACCAGCCCCCGGATGCGCTGGTGTTCCTGCTCTGGCTTCTGGAATTCTTTCCAGAAGGTGAAAGCATCAGTGTCAGCCTTGGATAGCCCAGTGAGGAAACTGCTGCAGCCTGTGGAGGCTCGCTCTGCCCTGGGGTAGCACTGGTGGTGCTTTTTGGGTGAGATTGCAGCAGCCCGGCTGGTGGGGAACCTAACCTGGCTGCTTCCGAGCCCGGGACTCAGTCTGTGAAAAAAGCTGTAGTAAATCAGATTAATTGGAACTTTTTTTAGGGAAAATGAGTGCTTAAGGGCACCAGCAGTAATGTAATAATGCCTTGTGTGGCTTTGTCCTTATCTTCAAGGGGGAACGGATCATTTCTGTCTGGAAGTGATCTGCCTGCCTTCCTGAGATGAGGAAGGTTCATTTCAGTCCAGCCCCCGGAGAACAGGTGCTGCCATAGGGAAAACTGCTGGAGCCAGGACTCGCTCCAGGGCAGGAGGGATGGGTTTTAGTAGGGGCTGTATTTTAGGCAATATTTTATACTTCTGTCTAAAGGTTTTGTTTGTAGCAATGAAAGAAACAGGACGGACAAACCTTTTTATTGAGAGCTCCTGTGGATTGCAGCAGGATATAATTGGGATAAATTAATATTCCTGTTCTCTTTGGATTCCCATATTGACAGATTTAAGTCTGGGTTGTGTTAGACACGGGTGGTTTGTGTGTGCTGTACATCAGCTTCCCAGCAGCACATGGATTATTTTGGAGCTGTCAGTGGTGCAGGGCATCAGTCCCAGTGCCTGGGAATGTCCTTGTGGGCAGCCTCGGGCTGTGCCACTTCCCCGCTGGCCACAGCAGAGTGGAGTTTCCTCTGGGACACTGCCCTTGGGCTGAAAACCATTTGGGGACTTGGAGGTTCTCCCTCAGCCATGGATGGCATCTTGGCTTCCTCCAAAATCTGTCTCTGATCACCTGTGAGTGGATGGGTTTGCCCATTGCAAAGGCTTCTGGACCTTGCTGGGGTCAATGAAAACCCCACCTCTCTGCCTTAATTTCTGGATTGTTTTCCAGGATTTGTCTTTTTTATTAAGATAACATGCTCTGCTTTGGATAAGTTGAGATCTTTCACTGAGGTTTGAGGGGAAGTAAGGTAATTCTATACTCTTTTTCCTTGAAAGAGGTTTTTAAGACTTTGAAAAGAATTGGATGAAATTTCCTTAAAATGAGAAAAACATAATTGGGCATAAGACTACTTTTAATCAGAAGATTCTTTGTTGAAGTTCTCAAAGCTCCCATGTTCCATACCTTGCCAAGTACGGAGTAACAATAAAACAAATTAAAGATTTTTCAAGCAGGGGGGGCTTATAATCGCCTTGTGTATTGGAACAAACTGTTGCTGGGTGGCAGTCTTATAGAAAGCATAGCTTTGAATTAGTCTAGAAATATAACTGCTTATTTTTCAGTTTTTCATTCACTTCATTCAGAAAGGCCAGGAATTTTATTGCCAGAGTTACTAGCCTGCTGTTCACTCAGAATGACCTGCACTTCTGCAGCTCGTTCAGATGCTCCATGAGACTCCTTTTCTCGTTCCTGTTGCATTTATTAAAAGCCCAATGGCAGCGTTTACTTTCAGTTTTAGCTGTGAAGACTTAACCAAGAGCGGGGGATGTGGGAACGGGTAATATGTTAACTTAGCAGCTGGCCTCGCCGAGATAAACATGCGCTTTTCCAAATGCTGTCATCTGGCCCCTTTCCAAAACAAGCTGAAGGAGGAGGTCAGGGGTGGAGCCATTCCCTGCTTCAGTAAAAGGAGGCTTTCATTTGGAAAGAATTGCCAGATCGTATTGACTACAAGAACTGCAGATGTAAAATAAAATGACCAAACCTTTCCTGAGTAAACCAAATGGTCTCTCTTGATGACTTAAATTTAAGTGCCTTGTTACAGGGCTGCTTCTCTTTGAAGGTTCAGCAGCTTCAATGCAGAGTGCATATTTCTGCTTTTTTGGAAAAAATCAGTGCTTTATGTAAGACTTTTGAACATGAGAACTGATGAAAAATGTATCATCTTTGGTTACAGTAGAGACCTGCAACACAAAAGTGCTATTGTTTTAATTGTTTAAAATTCAGATTACAAGATAATGGTAATACCATTAGAAGGTTTCCCCTTGGCCTAGAAGCTGCAGGTAGGAGTGTGTCGATCCCTCAGTATTAAAGATGAATGATAAGGAAACCTCTTAAATGCCTGTGACGCTGCAGTCTAGCCAATTTAGGATCAGCTGATGCCTTCTAGTGATAATGGCTTGAGGTTTTCAGCTGTATTATGAAGATATCAGCCAGGGCAAATAGTGTTTAGAAGAGAAGTATACTTTATTGAATGGGGAGATGATCTAGAAGTGACAGTAAATTGCATTACTAAATGATATATGTGCTCTGTGCCATCTATTCACTGGCAAGTGCTATTGGTAAAATGAAAGATGGTTATTCTTAATGTATGAAAGCAGAGGAATCAAAGTATTATTTGATCTCCCTTTAGGGAAATTTGTCAACCAAAAGCATGGCTATGTTGTACATTTTAAATGCCAGAAGTAGCTGTACTTATGCTTATTTTATCATTACTTAATCATGGTTAACTTCACTGTGGATTCCCAAACACAGTAACAACTGTGTTTTCTGAAACTTCAGTTATGCACCTTCCTACCTTGTCACTAATACGTTTTAAAATCTCCCACCCAAGATAAAAATGTCTGGATTTGATGATAAACAAACTGCCTGCTCTTGCACAGAACAGTCACTGTGCTCTTTGAGGTCGTGTCAAAGATGGGGGAAGATGCAGCACTACTCTAAAATATGCACCTGATTCTTTTGTCTTTTTTTTTTTTTTTTTTTTTTTTTTTTTTTTTTTTTTTTTTTTTTTTTTTTTTTTTTTTTTGAAGAGTAGCATGTCTCTTTTCCTCCCCATAAAAAGGCTTCTGTCACTGAAGGCAGCTGTAAAATAACTGGCTATTCTTGCATCTCAAGGTTCAGGGTACCATGCAAAGCTGGGTGAGTTTTGGTCTCAACCCTGGGTGTGAATCAGTGCTGTAATTTTTCAGCACTGAGGTCTTGAACGTAGTTGTAATTCAAGTTCATAAAATATGAGAAGCCCTGGCGGTCCTGAGGTCTGGTTTCTGGAGCTCTTCCCCGTGGGTTTGCAGCCAAGGATGGCTGAGAGGGAGAGCAGTTATCTGTGCTGCAGCAGTGATGGTTTATGGCTGGGTGCCCAGATTGTCTGGCTTTGCACACAGCTTTATAGTTTGCCTTTGAGGGCTGTGGAGGAGGTGGAAGTCATTTGTAATAAACAGCTATCTGCAGCCTGCTTTTTTGGGGGTTTGAAATGTGCAGCCATTTAAAAAACTGCAAACTGGATGTATGTTTACTTAATTTCAGTCTAGAACTTCTGTGTTTTAGGAGCTTGGTTATGAGAAATGGTAACAATTGGTTATTGCTTTGTGTTGAAAATACCTGATATTTATCCCTTGGATGTTTGGGCTGCTTTTAAAGCTCTGCATTGCCAGACAATGAGGTTTTCCGGGTTTTTTTTGTTTTTTTTTTTTTTTTTTTTTTTTTTTTTTTTTTTTTTGAGAGAAAAATTGACTTGTCAAATCGGTTGGCATCCTTTGTGGTAATTAAGCCCCAGAGAAAAATATGTTTATATATCTCAAAATAGTTATCATGCAGCTACCAGCTATAGGCTCATTTAGGAAAAGATAACAGCCACCCCCCTTCCACCACAAGGAAAACAACCACCCTGGGCTATGTTTAGTGGCTGCCCAGGGGTGTTTTCCGGAGGCAAATCCATTCTTCTCTCCACTTCTCTCCCCCCAGCTTCTTGTCTGTGGGGTCTGTGCATGTTTTCCCATGCTGATTTTCTGAAGGGATGGTGGTGCTGCCTTTGTTATGGTCTTGGCCAAGAGGAGTCTCTTAGAATGGCATTACCTGATTTGTCTTAGATGTGCTGTTTTCCTTCCTATTAGTTTCTTCCCTTCCTGTGTTCTGTATGCACGAAGTTTACAGTTTTCTCTCTCATCCTGCATTTCCAAGGCTTCCTGATGGGAAGTGGGGAACTTTTTCTTTTTGTGGAGGGATAGGGATTTGCCTTGGATAGGCTTGGATATGTTCTGGGTGGTCAGTACGTCCAGGGATCGATTGTTAGTCCAGGCTGTCTTCGGCCAAGTCTATTTTAAGCTCAGCCAGATATCTGTGTTGTGTCAGTCTGATTTCAGTCCTGCTCAAGCCTCCCGACTCTCAGGTCTTTTAGTTCTTCAGAATTCCAAAGTGTTTTCATGGCTGGTGCTCACGTCATTCATTGGATTCATTGACAATGGAGATCCTTGTTTTTAAACAGTAGCTGGTTACTGATAAACAAAAGAGCATCAGCCCAGTGCTTTAACATAAACCATTCTAGAAAAAAAAGGAGCAGTTCAGGGAGAATGACAAGGAAAAAAAAAAATCAGCTGTACAGATGCATAATGTGCTGAGTGCCACTTTCCTGTGTTCCTACAAGGTCATTAATAGACCATAGAACGTGGTCTGGGTGGTGTTTGTAATGTTTTTGCTTGAACTCAGTGTGTGTTCACAGTAGCCTTGAGGATGATCCTGCAATTAAATATGGAGGTAAAAACTTTAGTAGGACTGCAGGCATAGCCTAATGGCGTGTATGTGTGTAAATCAAGTTTCTTTACACAGGTATATTACCAAAAGCAGGAGCAGGATTCCTCATTATTGCTCTGATAACATCATTCTGTCAATCTGCAGGTCTCAGCTTCCTTCTTCTCTCAGTGTTTTTAATTGCACTTTCCAAGTGCACAAACTTAACAGAGGAGAATTGCTTCCAGGGTTTGTGTTGTCTGAATTTTTACCACATCATCAGCTTTGAAATGGGTGCTGCTCTTGAAATTCTTTCTCTTACAAAAGGTGCTCCATCTCTGCAAATCTAATCATCCTTATCTCCTTATGTTGTCGTGGCTGGAATGCTGTAAGTGCCCAGTATTGTACCTCATTCCTGTTTTGTGATGCAGAAAAAATTGCTTTTAGTTAAAAATAACCTGTTGGCATACATGTGCTGTTCACATCTTCCTGCCTATGAAACTATTTGGTTTCTTTTTGCTGATATAGGCTATAATGAAGTATATGTTTATCTGAAGTCTTTCAGCAGTAAATTAATATGGAAGATGCTGCATCCTCTGATAAGGAAGGAAGAGAGCCTGGTGGTAGCAAACTAAATGCTATCTAATGTTTTCTAGTATGATCATAATAAAATATATCTGTCTGATCCAGGTGTGGAGCTAAATTTGGTCTCTCACAGTAATAGAACTGCTGCTGTTAAGGCACAGACTCCCTGTATAAATAGCACTGTTTGGGGTTAAAGATTTATTATCTGGGACTTAGTGGAGCTTGGTGAATGTGTAATTTTTACTATTTCTATTTTTCTAATCAATCTCATAGAACTCAACTCCTTCACTTGAGAAAAGAATGGTCCAAGGAAGTCTCATTACACCAACAGTGCATTAGAGATGTCAGTCTTTATACTCTCCTACCACATTTACATATAATAATTGAATAAAGCAATGGTTGGCTTAGTGGATGGATGTTTACATAATGATTTGCTTAAAAAAAAGACCCTCAACTTTAATTTTCTTACATTTGTGAGAATGAAATGTGCTTCACAAATTTCTAGGTGAAATACTGCACTGATGACAAAACTCATTGCTTTTGAAGCCAACAACCCAGACTGATAGATATAATCTGTTTTATGTGGGTGATATTGCAACACTGATGGTCCAGCTGAAATTGTGCTTCCACCCTCCCCCATCCCCAATCCCTCAGTCAGCATCCAGACACGCAAGAGCTGCTCTTTCTGGAATTCTGTCTGCATCTACTGATCAGATAACATACTTGGAGACATATTAGATATATTTCTGAGAATATTTGCTCCCCTGGGCGCTTCATGCACTAAATGAAAGCATAAAATAGTTATTACTAAGATCATAATTGACCATAAATTGATTTCCAAAGTGGTATTTACTGCAACTAGTTTTCCCGTCTTGAAAGATCGTTTATGGCTATTTCCTTTCCCCATTTCACCCCCACCCTGTCTCTCCTCCCCCATGGAGCTGCTATTCATTTGCTAAGTTGAAAAATGGATGATGGCCCATTCTGATGCTGGGTGTGATATTCTAATTTATGCTTTTACTATGGAAAGTGAAGTAGAGGAACAGAGAAGTTTATTTCCATTAAGTTAATCAAGTTTTAAGGATTACTCTTTCAGCACTGCAGAGCTAATCTTTTAAACTCTGATAGGTTTGTGGAAGGAAAGGTGCTAGCTTGGATTATGCTGTTTCCTTAATTTTGGATCATAGGATTATCTTTTACTGAATCCAGTTTCCACTCTAAAGATAGTTACAGAGTACTTGTTTCTTATCTCACTGAAATTATGTTGCTATCTTAATTTTCAAAACAGCATTGCAGCTGAAGATGCAGTGGAACAAAAGCTTAGTATCTTAAAAACGTATTAAAATCTTCAAGGAGTGTTGTATTGAAATGACATGATCATTGTGAACAGCATGTTTTGATTTTTGTAGTTAAATACAAGGAGTGCATAAAGTGCACAAACCAAGTAGAATTTCTTCATTTGTGTTTAAACTTCCACGAATGTGCAGTGCACAACTTTTAGTACAGTTTATTAGTGTATAGTGTGTTTTGTCTTCCTTGACTCGGATCAAATTTGGTGTTAACCTCCTGCCGAGAATTCCAGGACCCCTGACATTTTATTGTGACTCTTGATTAGCTCACCAGGGTTCCTGCTAAGAATTCTTCTTTCATTCATTTGATAAATTGAATTCCCTATTCACAGTGCCTTTAAATAGAATGGTATTTGGAAAACTTGAAGACAACAGCTTGAATGTTCAATGAGCTCACTCAGCAAATTTAAAAATGCAGAAGAAGGAAATTATGGGCTTGTGTATTCTGAAATCTAAAAAAAAAAAAACATTTTACAAAACCTCTTAGGTCTCCATCATCGTATTTGCTTTAAGTGTATTTCCCTTTTGGTTTTTAAGACCAAAAGAGTTCTTTTGGCATCTCTTTTCCCTTTTTCATCTTGTTTTGCCTTGTGTCAGGAGCTGTGCATTCACCTTCCATGTGCATGTGGGAGCAGGTGTGATGAGGTGACACAGCACAGAGTTCCCAAGGCAGTGTGTGTGCTGTTGTGTGGAGAGAGGGCACCTCGTCCTTCCCACCCCAGGCTCTACAGCATGAGGAACAATGTCCTTGTTTTTTTCTGATTGTAGATCTTGAGACCCCGTTCCCTGTGAGGCTGCTGTGCTTGACTCCCCCACCCAGGTCTCTCCATGAGCTTCCTGGAGTCAGGGCTGCAGCCAGTGCCCTGTGTGTCCCACCACTTGTGCCTCCCAAGGTGACACCTGCAGATCTCAGTGCTGTGGTAGCAGAGGCCCTCACCCCCTGTCTTCCTAGAGATTGGCTTCTACAGCTTCTGCCACACAT
Organism: Chaetops frenatus; assembly: GCA_013400775.1. Taxonomy (NCBI): domain Eukaryota; kingdom Metazoa; phylum Chordata; class Aves; order Passeriformes; family Picathartidae; genus Chaetops; species Chaetops frenatus. The sequence goes on along the minus strand of VZTR01029167.1, from coordinate 98,438 downwards.
CTGGGAAATGATTTTAATATCACAGGAAAACCCAGGCTGGAGGGGACCTTAGGTCATCTCAGATGGGCCGATGAGCGTTCAGGTGGAGTGGCAGGTGTGTGTCTGGTCACTGCTGCTCCTCACTGTCCTGCTCTGCTGTGTGTTGGTTATTGTCAGACGTGCCTGGTGCAGTTTCCCTGCCTGTGGGTAGGAATGAGGGCAGTGTGTGTGCCTTTTTCCTCTGTGCCTGTGGCAGGAAGTCTGCCTAAGGAGAGGCATTGCTCACCTTCCTGGGCCTGTTTAATCACACTGGAACCACTGATGAACACAGACACACAATGTGCCTGTGAGCTGGGGGTCTTTTGCTGAAGATGTCAGCACCACCTTATTCCCAGAATAAGCACAAGAGCAGCACCATAAACATATCTGTCTTCAGGGTAAATTCTGTTTCCTACTTTTTGATGCTGTAGGTTGTGTTGTCCAGCCCCAGCTGTGGGAGAGCCCCAGCCTGATCTTCAGCTCTGGCAATAAATAAGTTCACTGTGCTTTCACCTGCTGCTGGCAAAATGATTGGGCTCAGAAATAATTGAGTACTGGCACCTAACTGTGATGGAAGTGGGAAAGGAGGATTAGGAATTCTGGAAATCCTTACAGGAAAAATGATGCATCATTGTAGTCACACAAACTTGCTTTTCAGTTTTTTCAACAGAGGAGCATAAAGGCTTAGCAGTGCTTGCTGGAGGGCTCTGAAGGTTTGCTGCACACTGCTCCCAGCTGTGGCCTGTCCCTCCTGACCCCGTTGTCCCTCCAGGATGACAGGTGCCTGGCTGGCTCCACCAGCCTCCATCCCTGGGAGTGGTCAGCTCTGAGCCTGCGTGGCGAAACATCCTGTGGAGCTGCTGCTCCTGTTCCAATTTCCTGGCCTCCTACATTGCAATGTCCCTGTGCAGCTGCCCCAGGAAGCAGTGCTCCTCTCAAATGTTCCTGAAGTTCAGCTAAATAGTTACTTGTCCATGGGTTGCTTCTGCTCCTGGGTCAGCTAAAGAGTGGCACTTGGTCAGTGAGGGGGACTGGCACAGGGCTCTCATCTTCTGAAGTACTTACAGAAACCAAAATAGCCAACAGTATCTGGAGAGACAAACGTGCTGTGCTCTTGCTGAGCTGCAGGATTCCAGAGCTGTTTTCCTTTGTGCATTATGTCCCAGGAAGACTGGGGACGAGCTGTGGAGCAGATGCCAGCTCAAGTGCTGGTAACTATCATCAGGCCTGGGAGGGAGGCAGTGCTGTGAAAGTAAATCTGGTTATCTGCACTCTTCACGGTGTGTAGCTTATTTTACATCAGTCCCTGTTTGCTGGGAGAGGAGAGTTGGTTTTCATAGCATGATTCTTGCTGTTTGTAGCCTGCTTTGAGTGATGAATTTAATGCAAGCTCTTTTTTTTGGGTGTGGGGCTTTTTTTCTCTTGCTCCTTGCATAGCCTGAGTGGTGCCTGTGGTGGGGTACTAAGGGTCTGCTGGAGTGTTGTCAGCAGATTAAAGGAGCAAGTTCTGGTATGGTTTATGCCTGAAATACATAAATGGCTGAGGTTTGGTGTACAGTGTTCTAGTCCATGGCCAAATTTACCTACTAACTCCTTAAGCTGCCCCATGTTGGAGCTTGTATGTACAGTAATAGGCCTGCACTGTGGAGAGCAGCACCTTCACAGGAGAGGGGATGTACCTGTGTGGTGGCATCCCTGTGGGATTATCTGCATCAATCTCTTCATTTGGACTGGAACTTCCGTGACTGATCAAGTGATTGTCCTCACTTGCTGTGCTTTGATTGGCGTCCTGTGTCTTGGAGTGCAGTTATCAGATTCCTTTTAAATAAAATGTCACTAGATGATGAGTTCCAAGGGTGCAGTTAATGCTTTCCTGCTGCATGGGAGCAGGCTGGAGCCAGGCTCCACCTGGAACAGGGATGGTGTGGGTAGGAAATGCTCTGCAGTGACAGTTTTGCTCTGCAGATCCACTCTGCTGTGCACTACTTGGTAGTGGAGGGGTAACACACATCTGAAACATTCCCAGTCTCACCAGTATCCATCCCTCTCAGCTAACGTGCCAGGAGAAACTGGAGTGTTTAACAAAATCAAAAGGAAGTCTCTAGATGTAAAACAAACTCCAAGCCCTGCAAACATTTACTGGGATTTGGCAGTGCTCAAATATGGGCTCTTCAAACTTCTGGCTTACCAGTCATATCTCATCTGCACCCATAGTTTATGAAACCTTTTCTTCTCTGGGGTTTTCCCCCCTTCTAGTCGTTGGTAATAACCAGTAGAAGCTAAACCAGGGCCAGGTTGGTGTGCTTTTGAAAAATGCCTTGAATTAAATGATAGTAACTACCTATTCTGTTTTATTTTTGTTCTAGTCTAATCTACTTGAGTAGTTATTTACCTTACATGTACATAAAGGAAGGTCACAATAAGTTAATACTGTGTGAACTGGAAACTTCCAGTGGGAGCTCAGGTCCTGCAGCACACACCAGCTGGAATTCTCCTTTTCTCTCCTTGAGGTCGTGCCAGGTTTTTATTGCTCTTCAACCAATATTCCAAAGTGGCATGTTAGAAACACCTTCTGCTACTGCTGGAAAAGCAGCCTTGAGACAGAGTATGGAACACAGAAGCTCTTTCTCATCCTGGAATTTCTATTTTACAGCTTGTAGGAGCAGGATTATTAATTGAGTCCTTTGGACAACCTAAAATCTGCCTCTAGTTTCACCAATTTTAATTAAATGTATTGCTTTTCACACCATGTTCTCAACTAATGCTGTGATGTTCTTGGGTGGTTTTGAATGGCAGCTACACTCTGCTCTGGGAGAGACTCCAAATTTGGTGGGATTTTTAAGTGACTGCAGGAATCAGGCTGCTGTCCCTGTTCAGGGGATCAGTTTTCTGTTACACACTTCAAGATAATTTCAGGAGAAACTGGAAGTATCAAAGTCCCAGCCCACATCTGTTAGCAATGGATGATATTTTGATGTTTCAGAGGAAGGAATCCCCTGTCAAGGCAAATAATCTATTAAGGAGGGTTAATTGCAGGACAGGGAGATAATTGGACAGTGAGAAATCCCAAAACATGGGATCAAGAAATCATAAATTGAGGTCAAACAAAAACTCTCATTGAACTTAGTTTATGACTCCCCATAGGCACAAGTTTTGCACCCAGACTTTCAAATTACAGAGTGTAGTTTCAAGCTTTGTGCTCAGAATTGTGCATGTAACTCCTCCATAGACTTATCTTGTCCACAGTGGTGTGGCTGAGGGCTTTTCCTGCACTAATTCCCTGGAAAGGGGATTGTAGGATTTCACTTTGTGAATGGGTAGAGGCCTCCAGTTCCCTGTCTTAATTGTTTTTGTGTCTAGGAGTTGGTGTGGCCTTGTATCAGTGTTGCTTCATAAAAAATAAATCTTCTTTTCTTTTCTTCTCGTGTTTTTCCAATTTTCTTCTTCAAATGTATATTTATAAAGACTTGGTATACATTTTAATGTTGGGGTTTTAAAAATGCTTCAGTGTGGAGGATTTTTCTTTATGCCTAATCCAAATCTTCTTTGTTGCAATTTAAATTCAGTGCTACTTACCACAGCTAAAGGAGAAAGATTTTACTTGGTGCTTCTCTGCCTCTGTCTTTAACACCTTTTTGAATAACGGGGTTGCCATCTCTTTAGATTAAGTGAACCCAAGTATGAAATTTTTTCCAAGGCCCGGTTCTTTTTTGATTTCCTTGGTGCTGTTTTTGGGCTCTCTCCAGCTGACCTGTGTCTCTCTTGCTGTAGATAGTCCCAAACTGGACACGGTGCAGCAGCTGATGAATCTCTGACCATCTGTGACATTGTTGCTTTGCCTTTAGAGTGAAATCCGCTGTAGCACCTGCTTTTTTTCATCCCCACAACTAATTTTCAGCCACTTGTTTCCTATGCTGTATTTATAAAAGATTTTTCCTGCCAAACATGGTACCCTGTACTTTTTCTCACTGAATTACTCTCTGCCTTTTTTCTGCATTTTGAGTTCATCAGGATGTTCTGAATATTGTCCCTCCTTAATTGTTTTGCAGCCCCATGATGTGACATATTCTGGAAACTAAATAAGTGTATACATTTTTCCAGCAGCAAAGTGGTTAATAAAAATTTTGCTGCTGGACGTGTGGCATACTGCAACAAAAATTCAACAGGTCCCTGCCTTGTGGGAGGGGTTTTATGGGTTTTATTGTAATTTTGTTATGTACCTTAAAACTATTAAATAATAGTTCTTAAAACTATTAAATAAAAAAGCAATCATATTCTTACTAACAAAAATCTCCACGTGGATTGAAAAGTCAGTTACGCAGTTTGGTTGCCTCTCTTTCATCCTTTTCAAAAATACCTGGGACTGTGCTGTAAGAAAAAAAAATCAGACTTTTTTTCTCCTCCACAAATCCTTGTTGGGTCTTACTGATGTTTTTCTCTCTTTCCTTGTAAGTTCTGTGCAGTGTCTTTGCCATCTGCTGCTCTTCCAGAGTGCCATCCATCCACCTGCTCATGCTTTAAGATAACCTGCAATGACTTAGACAGGTTTGTTCCTGTGGAAAATGAGCAGGCCCAGCCAGTGCAGAAACATCCTATTTCTCTCAGGAGTTTTTAAGCTGTTCTTGCCTTTGCTGGCCTGATTTCCTCTTTGGAGCGGTAGCAAAATGTTTAGCTCCATCTTGTTTTCTTCCCTGTTCATGTGAGTATTTCTGAGAAGCCAGATCATCCCAAATTTTGGGAAAAGGGACTTTTAAACACATCCTGAGCATCTTGCCTGAAGCTGTATTCAGCAGCCCTTTGGGAAGGAAGTCAGAATGGACCATTGCAGGGGTGGAGGTGGAGATGCTGCCCCTGGCACCAGCTTGGGCAGAGCCCCATGAAATCCCCGGGAGAAATCCCCGGGAGAAATCCCTGGGAGAAATCCCTGGGAGAAGTGTCGTCATCTGCGGGCTCGGCACCGGTGCTGGCGGTTGTTGGCCATCTGTTCCCTGCTGACCTCTTTAGGGAGGGCTGAAGCAGAAAGAAAAGTACTGTCACTTTACCCTCACAGGGTCATCTGTCACTCCTCCCCCTTTCCCACCGCGAACCAAAACTAATATTTCCTCTTGCATATTAATGAAGCACTTAAAGGTTGATTTGTTGTTGCTTTTTGCATGCACAGTGCTCACATTTTTCTGGCCTTTCTCAATCTGTCCCTGTGCGTTTGTGCTGGGTATTTTTAATATTTCCTTCTTATTTATTTGACCTAGTTTTGCGTGCTGCTTTCTTTTTTGAGGTGATTGGAGAGCTTGTAATTAGGGACCAGCTTGACTCTTCTTGATTAATGACTGAGCCTGGCTATCAAGGGAACAAAGCTGGCACTAACAGTCACACCAGCTCCTTCCCTTCACCCATATTTACTCTGGAAAGGTCACAGAGCTGGGCCTTGTAAAGATGAAGCAGGAAACAAAATTAGCAATAGGCAAATACAGAATTTTAGTTTATCCATTCCAACACTTGTGAAAACAAGGATTACTGATGCTCTGGTGACCTCTCCCTTTGTGTAGGATTCGTGCCATACATGTGGGTATCTGCATTGTTGTTTAGATTCTGGTGATTTCCAAGAAACAGCACCTGCCTCTTTCTATGGGACAGTATTTCAGGTGTCCTGAAGGAATCAAAGCCTGCCTTTCCAGAGTTTGATGCTCTTTTTTTGATGTCAATTTTTGATCCCATTTCATGACCAGCCTTCAAGCTGTTTTCTGCCTTCATGATTTCAGCCACTTCTTCCTTACAATAAGATCTTGAAGAACATCCAAAGTGGTCATTTTCTTCCTTCCTGTTAGGAACTGTACAATACCAGATTTGGAGAACATCTTTGAGAGCTCGTGTCTGTGCTGTCCAAACCCTCTGTTACTGTTATCACCTGTAACAATGCATGGATCTATTAAAAAGCCTCCACAGCCTGCATTTGGATGATTATTTGCCAATTCCTTACAATTTTAGTTTAAAGATTTTCTTTTTTTTCCATTTTTTTCCCCTTCATCATCAGTGCTAGGAAAAGTGCCTGTGTAGTAATTAATGCATGATGGCCTCTTGTATGGTGAAGGAAGTCAAAATCAGAGCTGTGCTTGAGCAGTTGTGTGCAAGTTGTAGAATTTCTGTCAGTAAAAGCAACTTCCACAACTGTCAAGGGAGGTTAGTCCAGCATAAAGTAAGATTTAAGGTACAATAGGAATCTTGGAATTAAAGTATGGTGGTTAAACCAAAGCCATCGGTAGGCAAAGATTAGAATGGTGGGTTGGAAAGCAGTTTTCCTGTGTTATTAAATAAACCTTCAGCACCTTGCATATACAACAAAATTACTGAGGTTGTTGAAGTTTGGAGCAGTGTGACATAGAGTGACAAGAGGGATGGGTCCCTTCTTAGCCCTCAATTACTGCAGGAACTCCTGAACTCTAAAACACTGTATGGGCAATAATAGAAATAGACTCTACCTGAAGGTTGTTGAAGAACACTGTTCCCAAAAGGAATATTGCAAAATGCTGTCAGAATGTCCCCTCAGTGCTGCTCCACAATCCCAGCTGTGCCTTCAGCTGTGGAAGCAATTCAGTGCCTGATACCAACTAGAAAACTCGAGTTCTTCCTTAGCTGAAAAAATAAATCAGCCTAGATTTGTTAATTTTTTAGAGGGATTAATAAACCTTTCTGCAACAGGCCAGAGCCACAGTGCTGGAGCTGTTGTGGCCATGACCTGCAGCCCCTCTTGCTTTCCTGTTCTGAGAGAGCTCTCAGGCAGGCACGTGCACTTTGAAGATAACCTTGGGTTAGGCTTGGATTTCATAAGCGATTTGCAATCTGTAAAAACACCACTTCATTCTGTAACAAAACTCCTTGCTCACAAAAATCCCTCCTGGTTCAGATCCATATGTAAGAAGAAGGCAAACTCCTACAGGGATATTCTGAGACACTCCTGCTTTAGAACATGAGCTCTGTGTTCATAAATGTTTTAGCGTATTTCCTGCAATAAAGATTAAATTGTTGCTCAGGAAGTAAGGCTGCAACATGTGCCTTTGACAACGTAATCAAACTTTATATAGCCATGTTTTTATTGTTTTCCTTTTGTTTTGCTCTTAGATGACTAATTTCTGCCTAAAAGTGACAGCAAGAGTTGCCATCTGAGGGGCCGCTTGGAGCTTTATTTCTATTTTAAGTAGATTTAAAGCACATGTATTCAGAAGTGTCATTATGTAAATCAGTTTTGAAAATTGAGCTCCATTAAAAATTACAGTATCATTTTCTGAGCTAATCCGAGGCTATTTTAATCTCAGAAATGAAAAAATAACCCCACAACCAAACCTCAGGTTTTTGTGAGGAGTGGCACTTCTACCTCTGATGTTGTAATTGCTGTGCTAATATGGTAATAAGATATGTTGTATTCTTAGTGGAGCAAAATGTTTGCTCTTCTTTGATTTGGAAAATCCACTGGCATGGTGCATTGGCTGGAAACAAAAACTGATAGTGGAGTCCAGTGTAAGGAATGATTTTGGCAGTGGTGAAAGTTCATCTCCAGGGCTGGACACTTTGAAGGCTTGGCTGAACCAAGAAAGGTTGGACCAGATGACCCTTAAGATCCCTTTCAACCTGGTATTTTAGGAAAAGAACTTGATATTAAAAAAACAAATGAGGCCTAACAAGGAACTTGGGTAATATGTACTTTCATAGCTTAAAGAGAACTCTGCATGTTAAGCAAAGTGGTGGTGGTTTGTTTTTGTGTGTGGTTTTTTGTTTTTGTTTTTAAATACTGCCCTGGGTATTGAAGGGGATTTAAATGTAACTGTGGTGTTCTGGAATTGCTGTAATGGCGTGGGGTTTCTTAAGTACTAGCAAGAGGAAACCAAAAAGTTTCTCATTTTACATGGACTTGTTTCATTCACCTGCTTTCAGAAACCAAAAGAAGCTGAACTTCCTCTGGCTATAGTCTGACAGCTTGGGAGAGTTCACTGGAACAGGGCCTTTGTAGAGTCTGCTGTGACTTGGGTAGGGAGCACTGCAAATGAGGGGACTGGATGTTGTTTCTTTGTAGTTACTGAGATCCTGGGGACTTCTGTTCTCCTCCGAGCTAACAGGAATAAAGGCAAATCTATTACAGTTTCAACTCAGTTTCTTTTGGCAACCTAAGTCATCACTTTTTGCAAAGTCCTAGAAGAAGCCATTTAAAAGTACAGTTTCTAGCACCTTTGTCTTAAGTGCAATTTAACACACAAAGCAAATCCCCACCTGCAGTTCCTAAGGGCAGATGTTTCCCAAACCTCAATTTACAGTACAAGGTTTAAAAGGTGGCCCTTTGGAACTGGCATAAGCTGAGCAGTCATGCAGGTGGTGAATTTTTGGTCATGACAGAAGGTGGATCAGTATTTCAAATACAGATACCTAGTGCCATTTCAGCTGTCTGGACCTCCAGTGGTGCACCAAGAGCTCCCAGATGTGCCCAACCTCTGGCTGCTATTCCAGACCCTGGGTCTTGCCATATCTCTCACTTCTGTAAATAGTCTGAGTGCTGTAAAGTGTCTTAAAAAGGCACAAACACCTAAGTTTAGAGCTGTGAATTGTTTGCTGTAGTGTTTATAGTTTGGGGTGACACAAGGAAAGGGAATCTGCTTTTAATTTAGTCTGGAGCTCCATACAGGATCTGTGTAAGCATGAAAGCATCTGCAGTGGCCAGGGTCAGTATTTTCAGGCAAGTGAAAAAGCCAAATCCCAGAACGCCTTTTAGCAAGCAAAATATCAAAAGGCTACAACGTTCCGTTTTTGTAACAAAGGGAAACTCTGTAGGAAAATGCAAACTTGTTAAGAGGCAGAATGTTTCACGGGGAACCTTTGAAGACACAATGTGCAAAATCTGAAGCGGGGTTGTTTTCTCCTCTAGGTAAAGAGCAGTCTCGCACATTGTGACCAAAAAAAAAAAGAGTTTTGTAACTAAATAGCTATTTTTAAACAACAACAGAAATCCAAACAAAGAGAAGGGAGGGGGGCTGCAGGTTTTGGCAAGTTAAATGTAAAGCAATACTAAATTAGGCTAGAAGTGGTCATGAGGAGTAATTGGAAGACATTGAATCTAATAATAGTGATAGTAATGGCTTCAGCCCATCAGAAACAGCCTTCTCAGAAGATCTGTAAGGCTGATAAATGATCAGGACCTGAAGAGCTGTCAAGGAAGATAAAGTAGTTATAGAGAAGTAAATGAATTATTTGCATTGGTATTTATTGTAAAGGATGTTGGGGAGGGTCATTGCTATAACCATTTATTACAGTGATGGACATGGAAAGCAGAGAAAAGAGGGTTTCAAATAGATTTTCTTCTTGATTTGGAACCATTCAGGTTAATTTTTAATCAAGCTGATACTGGAACAGTCTTGTTTTGCATTATGCAAATTCTTCAGCTAGAATTTATAGGATGAACACAAAATATGATTATTGGAATTCATCTGGGCCTTAGTTTACAAGTCTTGAGAACAAAATTGATGCGTATGGAAAATTAATGCAGCATGTGTTTGATCAAAAAGAGAAAAATAGTTGCAAAGTAATGTACTTGCTCATGATCTTCAAGGTATATTGTGAATCACAGCTGCTGAAAGCCAGCAGAACTTGCATTAATTACTGGGGTTTGTTCCTTTTTTTCCAGTTTTAAACTTCCTTTTCCTAGAATATGCTAATATTAAGTAGTACTTATGAATGATTGTGGAAAGAGGTTCCAAATAAAATCTATCCTTTCTGAATTCTCACTGCCTGCTATTTTATTTGTTGTGAGTTTCAATTTTGGAAGAGATTTTTTTTAGTGCTTTTATTGCAGCATTAGAAGCAGCCTTTTTTAGACATGAGATGTAGGAAGTTAGCAATGCAAATATGGATTATTCACCTTCCTAGAGAAACTTCCTCTTACTGAAAAGCTCTTCCTAACCTTTGTTTTTATCAGGGAGAAAGAACAAGAAACACAAGAAGAGGAACATTTGATGGAAGAAAAGAAAAAGAAAAAGCAGGAAGAAAAGAAAAAGAAGGAAGGTGCTCAGAAAAAGGTTTGTTCATGTTCCTGTTGTAAACGATCACTTTTAAATATGAGTGTGGGTACTGATGCTGCAGCTGCACTTCTGGGAGTGATCATTGCCACAGGCTTGGGGAAAGGCTGTGGTCACAGAATCCCTGCCCAGGCATCTGTGCCAGGGCTTTGGCACTGCCACTGCTCCCCAAGCCCTGCTGGGAAGGGGCTGCTCCCACTCCTGGCCATTCCTCAGCCACAGGTCCCAGGATCAGCCCCAGCAGTGCTGAAGGCACTCTGGGATCCCAGGCTCATTTTCTCTGCTGTGCCTTCTCCTCCCTCATCTTCTGGATTGCACAGTTAGTTTTAATTTTGAATGAGAATTGATCACTGCCTTTCCTGATATAAAAATTAGGACTCATAAAATAAATGGGTAGATTCCAAACAGATTAAAAAATAAACAGGTCTTCTGTGAAAGCTGATAGTGTGGGTGGATTCAAAGGCATGCTGGACAAAATCAGAGAGGTTAATTCTGGTGAGTGCTAAAGGGTTCACAGACCCACAGTGTGGGTCCAGAAAGCCTGTGACCCTCAGGAGAGGGAAGACTGGGTGGCTGGATCCATCTCTTGTCATGCAGTTTCTGCAAAAAGTTAGGCCTGCAGCCCTATAATTATTAGGTATAATTTGCAGTATTGATAAGTAGTTGATTTCTTTTGTTCTTCTCTTCTTTCAGGCTGCTGAACAAAAAACCAAAGGTAAATTCATGTTTATTCTCTGTGAGATGTTTGATATTTTTATAAGCTTGTTTAAAAAATGTCCTTATACCTTTTATTCTTTGTGTCTGTTCAGTGAGGGGAGTATATCTTGCTAGGATTGTTATGTTCCTGAAGTTTTGGTGGGATTCTCAGCACAAGCTTTGGCTTGTCTTGCTGGGTACTCTACAGCAGTCTTTTGACAAGAATATATGGATTAATTTTCTGTGAACCATAACACAGCATTTGTCATCTCTTTTGTCAAGACAGATGCAGTTTTCCATTTAATTGTTAGTAGTTATTTGTCTGTTTCAAAGACAAGTAATTGCCCCTCTCCCCTTGCACAATTCAACTCAATTTAATGTGTAAACTCGGTTCATGGAGCTGAGGAGAAACTATTTTCCCTGCTGCCACCACTGCCTGTTTTTCTTTCTGTGTGGGTTTTCTGCCTGGGATGTGAGAGGAGCTGGTTTGCAGCAGGGTAAGGGAACAGCAGAGGTGAGGAATGCTTTCCCTCTGGGGGCAGTGGGCTGCCAGCTTCCCTGGGAGAAATCCTAATGGAGCTGTGGCTTTCAGAAAGGTGAGGAAGAGAGGCAAGGTAATGTCTGTCTTCTGCAGCTGATGGTTTACAGATCTTTTTGTGTCGTCTGTCCTTTGACTGGAACAGTTCTGAACCAGCTCAAATGCACTGTCATTTATTGGGTCATTAGGTGACAGACAGGCAAGTGGAGCTTCCCAGAGCCCCAAACACTGAGAATTAGAGAAGAGCCAAGCCTAACATAAGGGATGGACTAAACAACTTAGGTTTCAAACACTTATGATTTAGACAGCAGAAATTAAATATTACTTCAGTAATAGGAGTTCAGAAAAATAAAGTAATAACTGCGTGATGAAGAGAAACTCTGTCCTTTTCTTTCCAAATTTTTCCTGTGTATAAAGTGAGAGGTAAGAAAGTTTTAGTTTGAATTCTGTTGCATCTGCCCTGTGAGATCTCATATAACACTGGATTTTACTTTCAGGAGAAGAGAGCAGAAGTATGGGAGTCCCACCAAAAGTTAGTTGGAGTTAAGATACATGAGAGCAATTTCTATCTAAATGGAATATTTCTGTTTTCACAGTATTGCTTGTTTTGTTCTCGGTATCAGCTCATTTCTGTGTGAAAAGGTTTCACTGTTCTATAATGGATTATAATGACTTTTTAATATCACAATTCAGCAGCAGATGTTTTTGCTGTCAGAGTAACTAAATTCATTTTCACGTGTTAATGCAGTGGCTCTTCATTTCTGTTACTAGTGAGACACAGAGCCTTCTGCTTTCCCTCTGTGGGATGTTACTATTTCTGTCTCTGTTGTGACAGCTTTGCTTTTAATTGCTTGAAACTGCCACGTTTAAGTTTCTAGTTAATAACTTCAGTTTTTCAGGTATGCTTGTGAGCTTGTTTCTTTCAAATTTTGGGACTGCATTTCTCCATCTGTTGGATTTTTTTGGTTCACTATCCGTGTATTGAAGCATCTTCTATTGCTATAGAATAGGAACCAGGAAGAAGACAGCAGTTAATAAGGATAGTTATGTTAGAAATTAGGCAGATTTGGCATTTATTGTTTCATCTGTCAGAAGCAGTGATTCACCTTCTTGTGGTTCAGCATCGTTGGAAGGGGGGACTTGTCCTACAGAGAATCCAAACCTCCTGTTCATGCTCAGGGCAAGGGCCAGGGGTTATCAGGGTCCTGTAAGTGACCCTTCTTTGAATTTCCTTTGTCTGGCAACTACTTGTTGCTTTTCAGGTTGCTCTGTGGAAATGTATTATTTTCACTTTATAATGCAGTTCCTTACATTTATCCTTAGGAGAGATGTGCATGAAATAATGAGAGGTGGGAGGAATTTCTTAAAATATAGAAAATATTAATACAAAATTAATGAAAGGAAAAATCTGAATGAACTTTTTTCTTAGAATATTCAGAGTTGACTGTAAGCTTTATTGCAGCGCTGCACCAAGTGCTTTATTTGGATACATTTTCAAGGTTGAGTGACAAATGCTACTAGAACTAAAAAGCAACACAGGGATTATCACTGAATTTAGTTAATTTATTTCCTGTCTGAGACACAACAATTAAATTAGTTGTGATGACAGGATGGCACAGTAAAACTGAGTGAATGGACTGCAGCAGGTAATGCATGCCAGTGGGCAGGATGTGTTAAATCAGAGATTAAAACTGGAGTGGAACTGGACATTTTGCAAAATGCAGATTTTGGTAGGTGAGATCTTTATAAATATGACTTAACAGAGTTGTTTGTGGTAACTTAAAAAAAATGCTTAATTTTATGTGTGTGTTACTGAGTTCTGCAACTGGGTTGCCATGGCAGTGAGAGAGGTGCTTGCACCAGTTGGGTCCTAGTGGAGAAAAAGAAATCATGCAAGTGCAGATGGGATCTGGAAGGGGTTTTCAGTTTGTTTTTCAGCTGGCTGGGGCAGGGTGTTTGTACAGTTCCTTGTTTGCTCTCAGCAGTGTTTGTGGAGGAGAAGGCACTTTGCTGAAGTGCTGGGAAGGGCCAGGCAGTGGGGCTTGAGAGGGAGGGAGGGTTTGCCCTTTGGTTGGCTTCTGTGCTAGAAACCTGTGATGAAGGTCTAATTTTTTAATGAAGAGTTAAGTTTTTCATGGTTTTGTCTGTCACAGAGGGGTGGAGTTGCTGTCCTGGCCAGTAATGAACTCGTGTGCCCTGTCCATGTAGCTGTGAGCTGATCTGGGCTGCTGCAGGTTCAGTCACTGGTGAGGCCTCAGGAAAGAGAAGCGAAGTTAAGAGGAAGGAGGTTTCCTGTGGGGGTGTGTTTGTGGTGTGTTGTCAGTTCAATCTTGCTCTGAGGCCTCAGCCCCAGCTGAATGTTTCCATTTGTGATGTGGAGCACAAACTCCTCCAAAATAAACACACATTTCCACCCTTAGGGGGAAGGTATGTGGCTGCTGCTGGAGTCCAGGGCTAGGAAGTGCTCCCTCACACAGCTCTTGCATCCACTGAAACAAATTATTTTTTCTGTTTAAACAACAATCCAACCCTTGAAGTCTTCTATACATAACAGCTCCTTCAGTTCTATTTTTTTTTCCCTCCAGCATTGTTTGCCTGAGTATTTTTGTGAGGCTGGATCTTTTATAAATACTCTGTTGGCAACAATTCTAGGGAATGTGTGAAAGGAAGAAAGATTGGAGAGCTGATAAAGACCTGAAATGTTTCTCAATTACTTGAAAACAAATGAAAGTAGTCTTCCTGTTCAGCTGGAGAGAAGCACTGCAGAATTAGATGAGGTGGGAAATGAGAAGGTTTTTATTGCACATTCAAGTTGTTGTTCTTTTATGGTAATTTTTTTGAGAGCAGGACTATTGAGCACAGGCTATTAGTGTTTATTTTGTACGTGTAAACTCTTGCCAGTTTATGTGCACTTGATCAAGAAACTTTGTGTCTAAAGGCTTTTCTAATGAAAACATTTAGCTGTAACTGTGAGTTCTGTTCTGCATGGTAAAGGGTCACTAGGAAGGGAATGGTTGTTATTTAATAACTACAGGGGCTTTAAGGGAGGTGTGCTTGTCATAAATACTATCAGGGTGTATTTTGCTGGCTGCTTCTCTTCTAGCCATCCTCCTGCAGGTTTAGTTAGCACAGGTGATCAATTCCTTCCCACCTCAGCTGAATGCATTTGTGTAAAGCTGATATAAAACAGCTTAAGTGGTTTGTTACTCAAACATCCACCCTGGTAATTGAAAAGCAAAGCGTCCATCCAACCCTCCAGCATTATCTGCAATAAAGGTAAGTGCTAAATCTGCAGAGGAGTGAAAACAGTGAAGTCTATACCACAGTTAATCTAACATAGGAAGTATTTTGGTAGCTATTTTGATTAGGAATGTTAGCTGGAAAGTATTTTAATCCCTTTACTGTAAAGCAGAGATGGTCAATCTCTGCCTTTTGGACCTCCATGATCCTTGTAGGTCTGTCTGGCCTGTTCATGGCATGGGAGAAGGAAGAGAGAGGTGGGCTTTCCAGGGGAAAGATGGGAATTGCAGCTCACTGCTGGGGGGTGATGAAGCAGAAGCTGGAGTGGCTGCAGTGATCCTGGGATTCAGCAGCCTGTCCAGCACTGCCCATCCTCTGTTCCAGTGCTGCAGTGGCTCCTGAGCTGAGCTGAGCATCATTCCCTTCCATCTGTGGTCTGTTGTGGAGCTGTCCCCTCCCCCAGGCTGCCTGGGCTGTGTGCCTTGGGACTCCTCAGTGTGTGATGATTTTAATATGCAGCTTGCAGAGTCAGGGAGGTTGTCTGCAGACTGGGAGATTATTCTGCCAAGGTTTACACTCTCAGACGTTTTATTTTGGGGGACTGAACAGAAAACATTTAACAGTGTGTGGTTGCTGGGTAAACCATTGTGGTGTCACAAATGCTGGCACACTTCCTTCAGGTTATCTGTTATCCCACAAGCAGTGCTGTTTATTTTACCTGGAGGATCATGGTCAACTGTATGAGAAAGGGGAGTTAAAAGGAAAAGAAAGAATTGATGAAAATATCTGAGATCTCATTCCCTGCTCTGGCGTTTCTGTTGGGATGACAGGAGTAGCAGCATACCTGCTTTCAAAGCTGGTTTATTTTCATTTCTAAATCAGCCATGTAGATTGTTGCATATTTTTGAATTTATTTTTTACTTCCCCTGCCCAAATGGGCTGTTACAACATTCTCTGCCTGTGCTCGTGTGTGTGAATCACCTTCCTGTACCCTCCATTCTGCTCATCCAGAAATGCAATTTGTGTATATTGGTCATGTGCTCCTTCTGGCTGTGGTAGATGTTACTGATCTTTGGTGGAGTTCCATAGGAAATAAGGGAAAATGAAACTTTAGAGATTTTCATCAGGATTTTAAGTAGAATTATGACAGCATGTAACTCAATCAGTCTTTTTTAAAAAGAAAAATCTTGAGTTTTTCTGGATTGTGTCATATTATTGTAGGAACCAGCAGAGGCTTTTTCCATAAGATTAGAAAATGTGTTCCAGCCTACAAATCAGGTATGATTTACAACAGATTTACAACCCCTGACTCATTTGAGTATTTATAGCTTATGCTTGAATATCTGCCTCTGTCATCTTGTTAGTTAAGTGCTGTGTTTGTACTGAACTGCTGCACATTGTAGTGACAAAATGTGCCATAAATCATCATTGCAAAAGGAGGGGGAGCACTGCAATAAGTTCTTCAATTAGATCTTAATATGCAGTCACTTGATAACTTAATGATAACCTGTGGCCATACGTTAAGGCTCTGTAACACAAAAATGTTTTCTTTTTGATAAACTTTATCATGGGGGTGTTCTGCTATTATAACTATCTTTAAACAAACATGAATTTGTTCATAAAACCCACTGAGATATCACTTCTCTGATAGAGGAGTAATTACCATTTTACAGCCTGCACAGAACAGAGGATGGTGGTAATTTGTGAGTCCAGTACTGGGTGAAGAGGAGTAGAAAATGCAAAAAGATTGGAGCAGACAGGAGGAGCAATTTGTGTAGTCAAGGAGACAAAGCAAGAAGGATGAGCTGGGAGGGTTGGAGTTAAATAGTAGAGAAAAAAAACTTTGGTTTCCTACCTACTTTTCTTTCAAGTGGAATGACTGTGACAGGCAGCAGCTCAGTGATATTTAATAGGCTCTTTGCTCTAACAAATGCAAGAAATATTTATAAGCATCTTCAACATTGTTATTGTGAAGTGAAGGAGAAAAATTTAAGGTAAACAGTAAATGTATGAATAATATTTGGTAAACTTTATTTAGGTTTGTAGCCCTTTCGGTGTTGATCTTGCTGGTTTGCAAGTCAAAGGTGCCCAAGGAGAGATTTGCATTGAGAATTGGTGTCTTTTTGCAGGAGAGAGGATTTGTCAGGGCTGGACACCCTGAGCCCTGCAAGCAAGCACTGACAGTTCTGAAGGTTTAAATCTTCTGTAACTCCTGGGAAGCTGTAGATTTCAAAGAAATGCTCTTTTCAGACAACAACACACCAAAGCAATTAGTACAGGTTTTTGGGAAAAACATTTAATCCTTAAGAAAAGCAAATGAACATATAACTCTGGGGTTATTTGAAAATAAAAGAGTAACCTTAAAATATATTCTTCCTGATGTACTGCAAGCCTGAGCTGGATTTACAGATCTACAGGACAGCTGCCCCCTAAGAGGTGCTTTGATGTCTCTGCCTGGAGTTTCTGCTGCTTTGCTCCAGTAAAAAGCACCTCCAGTCCTGGTCAGTGCTTACCTTGTGAGCTTTGATGATTCCTCATCTGGGAATAGACAAGTAGGTAAGGGTTCAAGTAGATAGTCCTAGTGCTCCTCAGGTAGTTTTTATTCTCCTTAGAGGTGGTCTGTTGTAGTTTGCTTTTATGTGAATTTAGGCATGTGCTCATAATATAAATACAGGCAGAATATTGCTCTGCTCTTCCTCATGCTTTGCTTTTTCTGTTTCCTCAGTCAGGAATGAGCTGGGTTTATCAGATTGAGGATGGCAACAGCCTGACCTGTAAATAGTTTTAGAACTGGATAAAAATGGGAGCTTTCCAACACTAGACACAGTTGGTTAAAAGCACTTTCGAGATGCTCTAGGTGTTGTAAGGGTTGCTACCCTGCTTGGAGGCAGCAGGACAACATGTGCATCATCAGATTTCTCTTTACATTGGCCATTGTCAGATACATTTCTAGCCTAGGACATTGTCTCTGCAAGAATACCCTTTGAAGAGAGATTAAGCACAGGTTGGGTAACACCAGCTTGGCTTTTCTACTCCAGACTAATTGCCCCTTGGTGGGAACTGCTCTCAAATAAATCCCAGTTTTCTTTCTCAGCAACAAAACTGCCAGTACAGTTGACAACTGGATATTTTAGAAGATAAATTTTAACCCAGCTGCACAATGCTAATGGTTTTGGTTATGATCAAACTGCATACTGGGTTATGGGTATTTATCTGCCCACAGTGGGTGCTTTCCTCCCTGCTGCTGTTCCCCAGTGCAGTGTGTGGAGCATGTGGGCTGTGAAATGGTCAAACTGCTGCACTTTTGGCATTGTAGCAGCTCAGGCATTGGCAAATGCTCTCTTCTTCTGTCAGTCTGCTTGTAAAATAACTGATTTCCAATTATAAATAGAATCTTGTCTGATATTTGCTGCCCATCACAGCGTATATGCCCCAGAATTTCCTTTATAAGATGCCACTTTGGTATCTACTGATAGCAACAAACACCCATCCCACACCTCTTCCCCACCAGTACAGTCTGAGATTTGTTTCCTTGGGAATGACTTTATAGCACAGCTCACCTGTTCATCAGTGTGCTCATTTCTCCCTTTAGTTTCTGAACTAAAGTCTGTTGTTCACTTTTATTCTTCTTTTAAAGAAACATGGCCTCAAACGCAGCTTCTTCTCTGCCTTGAGGCCTGGCTCACACAGGTTTTCATGGAGAAGGCAGCTAACAGTTTCCCAGGAAAAAAATGACCTATCAGCTTTGATATATCTGCAGTGTGCTGACCACTTTCCATTATTAGATTATCATCTTGCTACCTGGAGGAGGCTTGTAAGAGGCATATAAATATAATGTTGATAAGATCTGCAAACTGTGAGCTGGAGGAGAGGTTCATCAGGAAATGTATTAGCTCACTTTGGTAATGATTGTTTTGAGATACATGCTGGGTTTCTAAGGTTACTTGGTCCCTTCCTTGGGAAGGATGAAATCCACTTTGTTCTGTATCACCAGTACATGCTCCTGGAATTGTTACCGTACTAATGCTGGAGAGGGTTATCCTGGGAAAAGGAAGGGAATGAAAAGGTGGTTTTGATTCTTTTACACTGTGTGTGAAGCATTTGGCCTGAGGGACCTTGTGTTCTCTTGTTGAGTGTCTGGTGTTGACATTCCTCTACTCTGAGAACCCTTGGCTTCCCTGTGTTTTGCTAGATGATTTTAATGTTTTTTCCTGAGTTGTTAAAGGTGGTAGCCCATACTTTACAAATCCTACAGGACTTCTTAAAATGTCTGTTTAACCAGCTCACACTCTGCTAAATGCTCCAAAGCTTCTGCTCAGGTGTGCATCGTGCACCTGATCCTTCAGGTTATTCCTGAACTGGTTCAGGCAGTGCAGTGTGCATTAGCATCAGGAGAGGAGGTGATTTTCCCTGCAGCCATCGTGGCCCTGTGGGGTGGCAGCAGTGGCTCATGCTCAGCTGTCTCCTGGGACCTGTGTTTAACAGCACCACTGAATGCTTTGGATGCTCCTCAGCTGCCCCAGGCGTGGCAGGCACTGTTATTATTGCTTGCCCAATGGGAACAGCTGAACTTGGTGGGATTCAAGCTCCTGGTGGCCTCTTCCCATGTTAACAGAAGTTGTTCTCTGTCTTATCAAAGTCTCCTGAAGATCTGTCCTGTTTTCAGGATGGTATTAACGTTTTGGGCATAATTTCTGATTTGGCTGCTGTTGCTGCCTTTATTTCAACAGTTTTTATGGAGCCAAACAGACTTTTCTCCTTTAGGAGGCCAGACAGGCTCTCATGAACTTCTGCTTTGAAGCACATGAGTTACTAAGCTAAAGAATTGATGATTCTTCAACTCCGTTAAAAATTCAAATGCTACCTTGAGGTCTTACTATCACAGAACCAGATATATCCCTTTAAATAAGCAAAAAGGCATGGTCTTAACCTTCTCCCTTCTCTCAGACAGGCCCAACAGATGTTCTTGAAAGAAGTTTTGATTATTGTTGGAAAGGCATCTTCATATTCAGCCTGAGGAGTCTTTCCTATAACTTAAGCCCCTTCTTTGTTGGTTGCTTTGCCCAGTTTGTGGAGAGCTGATCTTCCCCTCCACTGCAGAGGCCTTTTTGTGTCTCCTGTTTTTTTACTTAACAGCCTGTCCAGTTTCCCTTGTGCTAGTGTTTCCAGGCTGTTTTTCAAACCATAATAAATTGTGGTTTTCTTCTTTGGAAGTCCTTCCAGTTAGTGCAGAATTATTTTTTAAATGCAGTATTCTGTATATCATGGTTTAACCCCAGGCAGGAGCTCAGCCCCTTGCTCACTCCCCCCTGGCAGGATGTGGAGAGCATTGGAGGAGTAAAAGTGAGAAAACTCATGGGTTGAGATAAAAATAGTTTAATAAGCAAAGCAAAAGTCACACACAGAGGCAAAGCAAACCAAGGAGGTCATTCCCCACTTGCCATGGCAGGCAGGTGTTCATCCATCCCTGGCAGCAGGGCTCCATCACAGGGATCAGTGCCTGGGGAGGACAAACACCATCACTCCAAACATCCCCATCTTTCTGCTTCTCCCCCAGCTTTGTCTGGTGATGGTGGCACCATCTGGTGTGGAATATTCCCCTGGGCCAGCTGGGGTCAGCTGTCCTGGCTGTGTCCCCTCCCAGCTCCTCGTGTCCCCCCAGCCTCCTGGCTGGCAGCGTGGGGTGAGGAGCAGAGCAGGCCTTGGCTCTCAGTGAGCACCACTCAGCAGCAATGGAAACACCCTGGGTTATCAGCACACATCCAAACCACAGCCCCACACCAGCTACTGGAAGAAAATCAACTCTGTCCCAGCCAAATCCAGCACACTGTGATTAGAGAGTTATGAAGTAGCCTTTGGCGTCATCTGTGAACAATAACCTGCTGCTGTTTGCAAGTAAAACCTAAGGCTGATTCATTTTCTGTACCTTTCAGGCTCACCCTATTGCATAGCTCTGTAATCCAGGCTGTTCTACAGCAGTGCTGATTCTTCTCTTTCACTTTTCTGTCCCTAAACTCAGCTTGCTATGGGAAACTCCCAAGTTTCAGATGCCTTCTATAATTCTGTAAAGACCTCGATTTGGAGTGAAGCAGTTCCTTCTTCACTCCCCATTTCTCCTGTTTAATCACTACCCATTTTCCCTCTGCAGGTAGTCCCCTGAAGTATACATTTAAATGTATTCCTTGCTTTAATTTGCCCACAGTTTCCACTGCAGCTGTTCAGGCTTGATTGACAAACCATGAGAACCCTTCCTGCAGGTGCTGAGGGTGTCAGGCTGTCCTGCACTGGCAGTTCTTTCCTGCTGTACTTGTGAGCACCTGGCATTTCCTTTCTCAACAGGAGAAAGTCTTCAGAGTGAAACAGGAAGGAAACAATGTGTTCAGTGCCACCCTTCTGACACAGGCTCCATCACAATTCATATCTTGCTATAGCTTCCATATCTTGCTACCAGTTTGCAAGAGTAATAATTCAATTTTTTTTCTTTGCTGTATAGTTATCTCTAATCTTGTCCAGTGATCACTGTGGGAAATCAAACATGAGGTCGCCTTCAACCTCCTCAGTTGTTCTGCTATTCCTTCCCAGAAAAGATCTGTGGAAGACTTTGTGGTTTGGTGCCTTATTATGGCTACTAAGACTTAAAAAAAAATTCTAATTCTGACTTAAAATCTGTGGCTAATAAGTGTAGATGCAGAGTAACACTGAACACTTAAATCCATAATCTCATTTTAGTGATACCTGGGATGTAGGTGGGATGCTGAAACTGATCTTGTTCCACCCCACGGGGTTGTCACAGCCTTAACTCACATTTGCTGGAGATTCAGGGAAGGTTTTAATCCTTATTTTCCATATTCTTTTAGTGGCAGTGCTGCCTTTCCTCTGGGTGTTGAGCTGAGCTGGTGCTCTGTGCTGATGTCATTGTCACCCTGTGGCCGGGTGCAGATGTGACAGCGACAGTGACAGCTCCGTGTGCTCCCTCTGCTGTCACCAGCTGCCTTCTCAGCACAAACACAGCTCCTTCCTGAAAGCCCAACAATGGATAAAACTGAGTGATGTGCTTCAGAATTCTGAGAGGTGATTATTGTTAAATAGCCCCCGATTTTGCCCAAAGTGTCTTGGTTTGCTTTGAGTTAAGTCAGGGTCATGGGGACAGCACAAACACCATCAGCTGGCAATTTTAACTTTTTAATTACATGAACAACTGGGAGCATCTTAGATTTGCCTCCCAGCTGTCTGTCCTACTCCAAAATGCAAGAATCTGCTTTAAAAAACAAACTTAATAGTGTATTGTTAGATAGCTCTGCAAAGCCATTGAAGGGCTGTTATTTTTGTACCCTGCTTAGGCAGACAAGGTGTTTTCCTCTTTGTTTGCAATTGGCCTTACTGCAAGACATTTTCATTCTTTTTCTGCAAAAAGCAGAAATGAAACTCTCTGGAAACTGGACACAATCGTTGAAAGTGTGGAATTTACCCAAAGTGTGAGGGGAGGAAGGATCTTAGGATGTCACTTAATAAATCAAGTTAGCTTGTATTTCTTCTTAAAATGCTGGTGTTACTTCTTTTAGCTAAGTCTAAGCCCATTTCTATGAAGTAACTGTGTGTAATGCATGTGGAGTAATTAGGTATTCCTTCCTAGTGAGGGGAAGACATGTGTCTAAAATAAACTGAGCAGAATTTTTGAATTAAAATGAAGTAATAATATTAAGTTATTATTAGTAATCTTTATTAAAACATCTTTAATTTCTTTTAACATTCATGTAATAGAATCTGATTTACTGGGAGTGGCATTTAATTAATTTAATTCAATTTAGAGAGTTAACTCTATTACATATTAGTACAGAAAATTACCTCTGAATAGTCATTTCTCACTGGTGACATGCAATAAGTTAATTTAGCTGGGAGTTCGTTTGGGTGCATTGTGAGTTCTTGGTGAAAGTTGCTATGGTGACAGGGCTGTCACTGGGACAACAACCCCACAGGAAACACGGGATGGATCCTCAGAGCTTCCCCTGGGCTTGCTCTTCCTGCTCAGTGTGGGTGCTGGAATCTCGGGAGGAGCTGCCCTGGGCACTGCTCACTGAAGGGCTCTCCTGGAGAAGTGCTCAGCAAATGAACTCACTTTGGGTTTTCTTTGGCTCTGCCTCATCTGCAGGGAAATGGTTGCTGAGTCCTCATCAGGTTTTAGTCTGCTTTTCTTTAGGAAATTTTCCTGAGGAACCTGAATAGGAGAAGGTCTGTAAACTGCTGGAGCTGCTTTCTTCACGTTTCTGAATAATTTAAATCCTGTTTTTCATATGTGGCATTAATGCACGATGGCACCAGAGACATAAAAAAATCTGTTTAGTTTAAACTGAATTAATGAAGGGTTTGCTTCAGATTTGCTGTTGAATCAGAAATGAAGAGTTTGCTTCAGATTCTCCGGGTTTGGCTGTCAGGTAGATGAACTCTGAGTTCCAAACAAAAACCTTCCAGGAAAGAGGCCGGCAATGAGAAGCTCATTCAGAAAAACACTGTTGCATATGAAATGTCATGTTCAGGTTTAAAAGAAAGTATTAAAAAAACTGAAATATAATTTTTAAGTTCAGTGTATTTTCTTCCTCCTCCCTCAAAGCAGATCTGTATGCAGACTTTTGTTTGTTTTATCTCTAAAGCACAACTTTAATTTATTAGGGTTTGGCTGAATAAAGGATTGCTCTTCATTTAGGGCTTCAAGTTCTTCTCAGCTGCTCCTTCCTGAAGGCAAGAATGACATGTTCATGTCTTTCAAATGCTAGGAACTGCATCCAAAATAGGATGTAGAACCCCAAACTGGTTTTTATGACAGAAAATCTGTGAAATTTTATTAGTACAGTCCCCTAAAGTGATAATGATGTCCCTATGGCATTCTGTATGTTAAAAACCTTCTTGCTCAAAGCAACAATTTTCAAAATAATTTTGTGAAATATAAATGAACCCATCTTCAGTTATCCTATTAAGGACACAAGATTTTCACATCTAAGGCCAAAATGTTTCAGGTTTACCTTTGAGTTGGCTCCATGCAGAGTTTCTCAGGGTGATGCTACCTGAAACTTGGAATAAATCCACACTGCCCAGGAATGGGGGCAGTTGGACCATGCTGGACACTCAGTTGGCTCTGCTTTAGCTTTTCCTGCTGACTGATTTAAAATGATGGCTCAGATAACTCTATACTATCTTTAGAGCTGTAGTATAAACACATAAAGTCTTCTTTTGAGCTAGAATGTGAACTGGAAGGGTTGTGCCACAATTACAGAGGCCTGTAACTGGTTGCTCACAAAATTGTTGCTATTTTAGTGTCGTACATAAAATATTCATTTGGTACCATAAATGTCCGTGACAGGAGGGCTGAGGCTTTGTGTTTGCACAGGCCTTTAGTCAGTGTGACATGTCCCCAGTTCTGTGATTCCAGCAGCACAGGCAGTGTCAGGCAGCATTACATTTCCTGTCTGAGCAGCAGCCCTGTCCTCTGCAGGCACTCACAGCCTGCTTGCATGGGCACGTCTGGAAGGAGTGAAGTGTCAGTGCAGCCTGCTCCCCCCAGAACAGAAACGAAATACCTGGAGGAGCTGCATTTCTGGTTTGCAGCAGATAAATGTGCCTGTGCGTGGTGATGTGGTGTGATGTGTCTGTGCTGTTGGGCCCAGGGTGTACCCACACTCTCCAGGCTCCCTGGACACTGATTTTGGGCACACAAAATCACACAGCTGCCTGCACACCTGGCACCTCAGAGGTGTCCTGCACACATTGATCTCTCTATCCATCTTAGGGTATTGATCCATAAATACACACTGGCAATTTCCAGGCAGCTGTCAATGCTGTTGTTTCTTAACATTATTGATATGAGTGATTAAAACTTCTCATAGCTTCATTATATTCCTTTAGAATAGCCAAGTTCTCCTTCTAATGCCACTGTATTGCCCTGCTCTGGAGGTGGGAATTGGGATTGCAGGAGCCTGAATTCCATGTTAAATATGTGATGACATGTTAAAGGAAATATGCCTGTACTTAGGATGTCAGAGGCTTCAGGACAGAGAGCAGCTTCTAGTTAGGTGAATTCATGTATTTATTTATCTGTAGGGGTAATTAATTAATTAATTTATCTGTACCAAGGGTAGCATTTGGGCAGCTCTGTGTGCAGAGAGCTGTACATGATTAATACTGGTATTGGAGTTCCCAGCACTGCCCGGTGGAGAGCTCTCGCTTGAAAGGAAACAGATGAATTGTTAAGTCTTGAAAGTTACCATCTGTTAGCAGTTCACATCCTGCAGGAATGCAGCTCTGTGAATTTAACTGTTCCATTGCCCACACTGTCCTGGTTCCTAGCTTGAGCTGCTGAGTTTGAGGCCTGATGTGTACAGTCCAATTTCTGCTCATCAATTAGCTGATGGCAAACCCCATGTGTGTGCACTCAGAGCCTTCAATAAACATGAGAGAGTTTGGCTTGCAGTGGGAGAGCATCTTATTTGCTTTGGATTATCAATCTATTGTTGATGACAACCTATCAACCTAATTAGCTGTACCATTTTTAATGGCACAGCTAATTAATTGTGAATTTAAAATTAAAATTATAATCAGTGCTAACATGGAGGAAAGCAGTGAGGAAAATACTAAAACTGTTAAAAGTGTAAGTATTCTTCACAAGACTGCTGCATGTGAAACCAACCTGAATAATGTAGAATAGGATTGAAAAAAACTTAAAAATACATGTTGAGTCACCCAAAACAGGTTTTGTATCTTTCTGTCAAAAGAAGTATTTGTCACCCTCTCTGCTGACAGATCTGAAAGAAAAAAATGTAGATGGTGTTCCAGAAGGGAAATAAAATCTTGTGTCTGAGCTCTGAAGCACTCAAGAATCTATGTTTTAGTTAGGAACTTCCCCAGCTCTTAGGAAAAACGTTCAGTTTGTGAATAGAGTTGGGCTGTGACCCTTTGCTGCACTGAAGTTCTGCCTCAGGGTGGGCTGTGCTGGGCTTCCACAGAGGGTTCACCATGGTGGTGAAGGGATAAAATGTCACTCAGGATTGATACAATTTCAAATTTACATTAATCAAGAGCAAAATGGTGAGGATCTGCAAGTAGGCTGGTGAAGAAAGGCTACATCTGAAACTTATTTAAAAATCAGCAGAAGCTGGGGGGCGTGCTGTGACTATCAACCTGAGAGAAAAAGGATTTCTTTGTCGTGGCTGAGGGAAGTGGGAGAACTGAGTAAGATGGATTTGGAGCTCTGTTTTACATGTAGAGTGGTAGAAAATGTGCTCTAAAGGTTCTTGAGAGGTCATTTATTCCATCCTCTTGCCCTGAGACAAGATCACCAAACCTTTATCATGTCTGCAGATAATCCTTAATCATCCTTATTGTTGGAAATGTAAGTCTAAATCTCCCTGACTGCTATTTAAACCCAGCAAGTCTTGTCTTATTCACTGTGGGGTGGAGCAAATTACTTTGTCCTCTTCCTTTCCTTTTTAATTTTTTTTTTTAAATTTTTTTTCATTTGTGTACCCTGTGTCTTGTAGACTGACTACTCCCTTACCACTGTGTGCTGTGGTAGTTCCCATTTCCAGATTCCCATTTCCTTTGTGCCCTTTCAAGGTGGTCCAGCTCCATCTGGATGGAAGGGAGATGCTCAGCTGTGGGTACAAACAGGGAAGGCTTTGTGATGCCAGGCTCGAGTGGATGAGTTGCTGGGTGTTTATCCCATTACACCACTTGGCTTTTTACAATCTTCTTCATTATCTTTTCCTCCTCTTTGGTTTGTGATCTGCTAAAACATTGCTTCTTTTTCTGCAGCACTGCTGTGGGGCGAGTTGTTTGCTGTTCTGCATTTAATTCCTCCTGCCTAATGATGTGACTTTCCTTATTGAATTGTAGTAGTTTTGTCACATCACTTCTCCAGCTCCTCACTGCTGAGCTCTGATCCTGTCACACAGTGATCTGACCACCCCCATCTTCCTTCTCCCATCTTGGTGTCATCTGCAGATTTAATAAGGATATTCTCTAGTCCATCATCCAGCTGTTAAGGAAATATTGAACAGCGTAGGCTCCGATCAAGTCCCTGTGGAATCTCTTCTGAAACATATTCTGTTTTGACAGCAAGCCATTGATTCTCCCAGAGAACATTTCAACCAATTTTACATTTTGCTCACATTTCCCCACTTTGCTTATGACAATATCAAGTAAGAATGTCATTTCAGCAGCCGTTACACAGTCAGGATATAGAGACTGAGCTTTGGCTGCTGGGGCATGGGTGGGAAATGAGAGCAAACAGACAGAACTTGTTTGAACTGAGGTGAATGACTGGGTCTGAGGGGAGGGAGGAACAAAGGAGTGTCTGAGTAGGAGTCAGGGGTCAGCTGGATTTGTGGATACATTGCTTTAGAGTCAGAGTGGAGGTGGGTGGGGAATGAAGTCCTCAATGCTTCTCTATTTCATACCTTTGCATAAAGCCAGCAGTTAAGAAGGTAAGACCTTCTATTGGTGAGAAATCCTAATAACTGATTTAGAGGTTTTCCATTAACTTTGCAGCTTCCTGTTAATTCCTACTCTGACTTGCAGTTGCCTGGAAAAACCAAGAAAGTTCTGTATAGAAGGTCCAAGTTGGTAGAAGTGAGAAGTCTCAGGAGAAGTAGGTTATAGAAGAGATTTTAAAACTGGATTGGTGAAAGACTAAGGAAGGAAATGTAAAAGACAAGAGAGGAAATGTCTGGAAGAGGCAGCAGAAGCTGCACCATGGTCAGCTGGGAGGTCAGATGGAGGGGGAAATGAAGTTAAACCAGGAAGAGACTATTTGTTCTGAGTATTAGATAAATGATTTCATCAGGAATTGGCCCAAAGTCAAGGCATTTCTTTAAATAAATGGTGACAAAGTTCTGAAGCCACAATAACACGGGTATTTTTACTTTTATCACTCAGTGTGGGCTTTGATGTCAAACAGCTTCTGGTTACATTATTAAAGCCATTATAAGTACTATGGAAAATAGATTTTGGGGTTATTTTGGCATTAGACTGCAACTTTTCTGCAGGATTTTTTCCCCTAGAAGTTAATGATTTTGGGGGAAGGGATGATCCAGGCAGAAAATTTGGCATTTTTAGTGTAAAAACATTAGAAGTGGGTTTCATGGAATATTTCTGAGCACCTTTGCTATTGCCAGCAGATGTCACTGTGGATAACAAATCCCAGCACTTAGGAGACAAAGGAGGTAATTTGCTAAATGAAAATTCAGCCTTTGAAAGTAGATTGGAGGGGGGGGGGCAAGATTTTTTTCCTGCAACAGACTTTTGTGAGCAAATAAAAATGGGTTTCTCCCTAATGAGGACTTGTGGTTTTGCCCACTCCAATGCTGTGTTTTGTGGCTGTCTTGACCCGACTTGGGTAAGTTCCTGGCTCGCTGTGTGACCTCGGAGGGGCTGTCTGTGGGATTGTGCTGCTGCTCAGCTTCATTTGGAAAGCCTTTAGTGTTTGGAGGGAGCTTTAGCCAGCAGTGGATGTGCTGCAGTGTGTGTGTGTGTGTGTGCAGGGAACTGGCCGTGGAGGAAGTGGCTTCATTAAGGTTGATTTGGAGGGGGGAGCAAGATGAGGAAAAAAATTGCCCATATGATTGGCTGGGAGAATAGCTCTGAATTATGGGATCCATCTGTTTCCTGTAATGAATTCATAAACCCATCAAACAATGACCTGAACGAATTGCTGAAGGAAAAAAAATAATACACTGGCATGATATGTTTAACGCAGTGAGGCATTGGCATTGTATAATCAAAAATTCTCCTCACATCCAGCACTTTGTAATGGAGCTGCTGTGTTTAATAGAAGCTGTAAATAAATCCTGTCACAGTAGCAGCCAAGAATGCATTTCTGGGTTTAACTGTTTCTCTTCTGGAATGTCTGGTCTTCGAAGGCTTTAGAAATGCAAGTTTTATAGAGCTGGAGTGGGAGATTCTGAAATACAGAGGAATGTTAATGAGGTGAATGAAAGGAAAAAGCTGCTATAAATCAGTATTATGTGGCTTAACCAGTTTCTTTCATTTATGCATGTTCTTTCCTTATGTCATAGAAATGTACTTAAAAGCTATTGTTGTAATTGAAATCTGTTAGACTGATCCTATTCATTATATTAATAAAATCCACCTACAATTGCTCGTAACACTTTTTTATGCAGTTGGGATTCCCGAGATTGTAATCATCAAAAAGCATATGGAGTAATTATTGGATTTGTTTGGGTAAAATTGGATTAAGAAGTTTAGATACCATTAAGTACTGATAATTATTACAAGCAAGCTCATTGTTTGGTGTATGTACAGCTCGGAATAGAGAGTAAGCAGATACCCATCACAAACATCTTAAGAGCAAGCAATCTCAAGGCTTTCATTTTACGCCTTTAATTGTATTTTTTTGCAAGAGGCTTTCCACTTAAATGTTTTTGCTTTAGCTCTTTAATCACGTGCTGGTTATGAAAATCACTGGGTGTTAAATCCTTTCCCCCACACGATTCAAACAACATTTTTCGCATCCAGACAAATTTAGCCGTGAAAGCTCTGTTTGAATTCGTGGCTTTCCAGCAGCTGCCCACATGCCACGAGCCATGGCAGCAGATTCCTTGCAGGTGCAAGGGTGGACAGGCTGCTCCTGGGGCTGCCAGGGCTCTCTCTGGGTTGGCAGCTTGGCCCTTGGGGCTGATGAAAGGCAGAGCTCCCAGTGCCCGGGCAGTGCCTGGGAGAGGCTCCTGCTGTTTGTGCCCTGGCACCCATCGTGTCAGGGTGCAGCCCTGCAGGGAGGGCAATGGCTAAAGGCTTTATAAAGAGGCTGTGACTGCCAATATCACACTGCAATTCATAATTAGGACATCCAGGGCAGGCACTTGGAACATTTGGTATTTCTCAAAGCGTGTATCAAGTGAAAATTGCTGGTTGAACATTGCTGAGGATGACTTTAGAACACAGGCGTATTGTCTTTGTAATATATGTTCTCCAAATATTGTTGCTGTATTTGAAGTCTAAATCCCAGCCTGGTATGAAGCTGGAATTTAGGGCTCAAGCCCATTTGTGTGATGTTGTTCACTCTTCTTGCTTTATTCCCTGTCATTGGTGTAATTAAACAGTTCTTTTCCAGTGACCATGAATTGTAGACATAGTATTCTTGCAAGAGCTTCCATTTAAGTACTCTTTAAAGAGATTTTGATGTACAAAATAAAATTTACTTTGCTGTGTTGATTAGAGAAAAAAAAGCATGAATATGCAGAAATATTTTAATTCTAAAGTACAGTGATATTTTGATTTTCTTTGTTCTTTTCTCTCATCTGTGATTCAGATATGTAGAGGGAAACGTCAGTAACACTGGGAAAATGGGTTTCTCTGGCCTCAGCTTTGTGATGAAACACCTTTGTTAGTTTACATGAAAGTGCAAAGTGTCGTCTATTCTGTGACTTGCATTAGTGATTTTTTAAAAATAAGTATATCTATATGCACACCTCTCTGGAAGTATCAGATGTGATTTATATATGCACAATACTGAGAATACAATGTTTTTTAAAAAGCAGCCTGTCTTGCTCCCTAAAATATGTTTCCAATTAATTAATATTCCTCATGAAAACCTTGGGGCCAGACAAATCCCAGCTCTGCTGGCATCGTGCCAGTGAGTGGTTTCCATTCTCTTGTCCTTTTCCTCCTCTTCCCTGGCATTCCCTCTCATCTGCTGGCACCAGGGGGTTTGTGCCTGCTCTGTCAGCTGAGCTGGAGAGCCTCCCTGGCTGCAATGGTGGGTTATTTTTGGTTGATCAGCTTTTGTCTGCAGGGCTCTGGGTGAACCTTGTGCAAAATGACTTTGCAGAAATCCCGAGTCCTTCAGATCTCACTGTTTGTAAATGTTTTGCATCTCTGTGAAGGTGGTGGTAGTAGAGGTAAATGCTTACATTGCTGTAACAGTAGTAGCAGAAGCAATAGGAGCTAAAACAAACCCATTTAAATGAAGTCAGGCTTGATTTCTATCATGTGAACAACAGATCTATCTGTATTGTGGGAACAAAATAGTTTTCACATATGTGTTGAATATGCAGATTTGGTATTAATTATTCTTCATTCCACAACATTTTCTATCTACTTTTTAAATTTCAAAGTAGGGATAAACTGCTTGTTTCCAAAGCTGATTGTGTATTTTGAAAAGCTAAGGAAGATTTATTCTCTGCTCTTTGGGTATTAGTGCTACTTCAAAAAAAATTTTTTTTTTTGTACTCGGAGGTCCCTTTTTGTTACAGACAAAATCACAGGTAAAATTGCTTAGGCTTCCAAAACAAACATCTTGAAGAAGTGAAATGCTGATGGTTCTGTCAGACTTCTTGGCATATCTTTGCTTGGTCAAGTCCCAGCTTGCTGTGAACCCACCCTTGGCCTTCCCTTGGTGCTGTTCCCTGCTACAGCTGTGGAAGCTGCTTGATTTTCCAGGTGTGTCAGAGCCTGGAGAGAGGCTGAGTGTGGGTTTATAGTGTCTGTGACAGTGTCCTTGGGCACAAGGTGTGACTCTTGGGGATGGTCCTGTGTGGGGCCAGCACTTGGGTGAGGATCCTTGTGTGTCACTTCCCACTCAGCATATTCTGTGACTCTGTGAATGAGCTGGAATTTTGCACTTGCTGGACATGGCTTGTGATGAGCTGGGGCAGTGCTTGGTTCTGTTCATCCCAGAAGCCCAAAGAGTTCCTCTGGGTGGCTGAAGAGCTCTGGCAGCTGCTGCCAGGTGAGCTGAGCCAGGGCTGCTCTCCCCCAGTGCAATGCCTGCTCCCTCCTGCCTGTTCCAAAGGGACCTGGCCCTGCTGGTCACTCGTGCCAGGTGTGCAGGGACATTCCGGGGTGGCCTGGCTGACTCACTGCAGGCTGGGTTAGTGTGGGGGTATCAGATGTACACCTGGAGTGCAGGTGTTGGTGACTGGGATGTCCCAAGTGTTTGATGCAAAGGTTTGGATAAAGACCACACGAAACCCAAAGTTTGTGTGAGTGCTGAATAAGCTGGTGGATCAGCTCTTTTAGCTTGTTTTTTTGGGAGCTTTTTAGAAGCCTGGAAATGTTTGTTTTCATGGCTATGGAGTATGGGATTTGATGTTAGTATTTACAAGGTCACCCCCCAAAACTGCCAAGCCAAGAAGGCAGTGGGGACTCAAGGTGGGTGCAGCAGGGTTCAATACTGAATTGTCAAAGCTTTCTTTTGTCCTCTCTCCTGTTTTAAACCATACAGATGATTTGTTTTAGTAGAGCATAAAAGCTTCCAATACCATCACAGAAAGCAAACCTACGCAAAAACTAACACACTCTGCCAACTTTTTGGTGGCCGCAAAACATCAGTTTGCTCAGTTACAGTAAAAAAAAAAAACAACAAAACCAAAAAAACCCAACAACTCCACAGCTTTGCAGATCCTAAACCAATGACGATTATTTTCTTTTGCCCTAGTGCCAGAACCTATTAAGACCAGTTTAAGCCAGCCCCAACCTGCCGGTACCGGTACCAGTACTTCCACCAGCACTCTCACCAACAGCAGCAATGGCAAGCGCGCGCCTGCCAATGGGCAGCAGCCTGCGGCGTCCCGCTACCTGCCCCGAGAGGTGCCTCCCCGCTTCCGCCAGCAGGAACAGAAGCAGCTCCTAAAGCGGGGGCAGCCACTGCCCACCGGGGCTCTGAGCGCCCCCGGCCCGGCGCCAGGCACGGCAGCAGCAGGAGCCAGCCCTCCTCCTCCTCCGCCGCCTCCTCCTCCTCCTCCTCCTCCTCCTCCTCCTCAGCAGGGAGCAGCGGGACAGCAGCAGCATCCCGGCAAGGCGCAGCCAGGTAAGAGTGGGATCCTGGGGGAGCAGCTGCTTCTGTGTGGAGCTGCTTCCTCTGCTGTCAGGGTTGTTGTTTTAGAATTCCAGTCCTCTGCTGTTACTCATATTCTGACACAATGTGCCATTTCTGGCATGCGCTTGTGTAGTACCTGCAGCAGCACCTGGGGATGAAAGAAAGACACGGTTTCACCACGATTAAGAGAACAGCTGAGGCCCCTGAAAAGAGAGAGAGCCATTTATTATGGATACACACTTTTATAGGGTTTGCAAAGTGAGAGAGGATTGGAAGATGAAATCCCACCTCTCAACCAGACTGGTTAAGTGACCAGCCCATCAGTTTCCCTTCTCCAAGAAGGAATGTAAACAAAGCTGGTGTTTTTAGTCCAATGTGTGAGAAAATCTGACTCGAGAATACAAACTTTTCAGAAGGCTTTCAAAAACAGGGCAACACACTTGTGAAAGATTTTATTGTTTGTTCACCTGCTTGGAGCTGTGGGGTCTTCCTCCAGTTTGGTTTTTTTCCCTCCTGTTTGGCTTTTTTTCCCCCCTTCCTGTTTCTTTGGTAGCTATAATGGATCTTCAGGAAGTGTAAATATTTAGTGATGATCCTTACAAGAAGCATTGGTAATTTGGGTATTTACAAGTTTTGATGTATCATTTTGGTGATTTTAATGCTCCCTAAAGAGTGTTTTGCATGTTTGTAAGTAAGGAGTAGGAACTTCGCTGATGTTCTGTTGTGATGTTTTTATGCCTTTGCTTGCTTATGGTCTCAATTGTTATTTTCACCTTAGGAAAAGAATACTTTGGGAAGAGTAGTTGAATATCTTAGTCCTTTCTACCACTTCATTCTGTCCTTTGCAGGTCACAGAATGGTTTGAGTTGGAAGGGACATTAGGGAACATCTCATTCCAGCCCCCTGCCATGGGCAGGGACACCTCCCACTGTCCCAGGCTGCTCCAAGCCCCAACCTGGCCTTGGGCACTGCCAGGGATCCAGGGGCAGCCACAGCTTCTCTGGGCACCCTGTGCCAGGGCCTGCCCACCCTCACAGGGAAGAATTTAGTCTCAATACCCCATCAATCCCTGCTCTCTGCCAGTGGGGAGCCATTCCCTGTGTCCTGTCCTTCCATCCCTTGTTCCCAGTCCCTCTCCAGCTCTCCTGGAGCTCCTTCAGGCCCCGCAAGGGGCTCTGAGCTCTCCTTGGATTCTTCTCCTCTCCAGGTGAGCACCCCCAGCTCTCCCAGCCTGGCTCCAGAGCAGAGGGGCTCCAGCCCCGGAGCATCTCTGTGGCCTCCTGGACTCTCTCCAGCAGCTCCACATCCTTTTGATGTTGAGAGTCCCAGACAAGGGGGCAGCACTGCAGGTGGGGTCTCAGACAGACACAGTCCTTACTTTAGCTGTTGGAAATAGGATGTTGAGGAATAAATCTCTTGGCTAACTTTATTTTCCTGAAGCTGCTGCTGAACAAAAAGCAGCTCTGCTCTTATTTGCCCTTCTGTGCTAGAGAATGGTGTGAACTTTGCAGTGGAGATGAGCTCAGTGATGCACATCCTTTTTTCCATCTCTGCTCTGTGTGGAGGTCAGGCAAAGCAGGGACTGTTCTGGCATACAGTTATTCATGGCTTAAAGAAGTGATCTGGACCAAATCATAAAGGAGGGGTTTGATATCTTCAATATTAGTCATTTCTGTGTGATCTCAAGTGTTGTTCATTATCACTCATTAGCACTGTCAAACATCACAAAATTTGGATCTGAACTGTCTGCAGTTTTTCCCTTTGGGCATTAGCAAATCTTTCACTATTTTTGCTGCTGAGCAGAACTACAACAGAGAAAATTCTTTGGTGTTGTCCTTAGAAGTTTTAGTTAGATAAGAAAATAATCTCGCTCTGAAATTACATCTTCTGTGGTTATTGAAATATCCTTGAAAATATCACTCAACTACTCCCCAGAAACCCAAAACTGAACAGACCAAATGAAACAATTGATTATTTATTAAAGTTGTTCTTTTTTAAGGAGGGAAGAGGTTTTGCTTCTGTATTCTCAAGTATTTGGCTTTAGTGAGATGGAAAGTAATCATTTCCCAGCAGTTCTCTAACTTCTCTCTAACAGCATTCTCATCTTCCTTGCAAATCCCAATTCATCAGGGATGGTTCTGACATTCTTGGCTTCTTCTGCGTTGGGAAATGCTTGTTAACTGTCAGACTAATGTTCTGTGTCAGAGATATGTTTATTATTTTATTTTCAGAACTCTGGAATCATAGAGTCATAGCATATCCTGAGCTGGAAGGGACCCACCAGTATCACCCAATCCAACCCCTGTCCCTGCACAGACCCCCCAACAGTCCCACCCTGGGCATCCCTGGGAGCAGTGTCCAAACTCCCCTGGAGCCTCTGGCAGCCTCGGGGCTGTGCCCATTCCCTGGGGAGCCTGGGCAGTGCCCAGCAGCCTCTGGAGGAAGAACCTTTCCCTGAGATCCAACCCAAACCTCCCCTGACACAGCTCCAGCCATTCCCTCAGGTCCTGGGGAGCAGAGATCAGAGCTGCCCCTCTCATCATTATTTCTGTGGGACACCAGAGCAGCCAACTGAAGTGGCTCAGGCTGCCTGAGGGTCAGGAGGTTTCTCCCAGGCATCGTTGTAGATGTATCTGAAGCATCTGTGTTTGAGTTTAATGAAACAAAGTCCACTGTAAGTCATAACATAACTCATAAAAAATCTTTGCTTGTAAGAATGTAGTACGAGCTGTCTGACTTTGATCTTGCCAGATGCATTTCTACCTTAAGGCTTTATTTTTTTTCCCAATTCCTATTTGAACTTGCTGTATGTGTAGTCTGTCAGCCCAGCAACCCTCAGCAGATGTTTTACACTGTTGGATTAGTTTAGGGGTTTTTATTTTTTTCCTTCTTTTATGTTACCATTGGAAAAATTCAGAGTACAGTTTAAGTGAGAAGAAATGAGAGGAAAAGAAACAGTGCAGCAGCTTTATATTATATTATTGCCCCAAACAAGTTAACCCAGATCAAACTCTAAACAAAAGTGTTACTTACCATCATAGTCATGGAATGGTTTGGGCTGAAGTAACCTTAAAGCTCATCCAATTCCACCCCCCTGCCATGGGCTGGGACACCAGAGCAGATTGCCCCAAGCCCCACCTAACCTGGCAGCAGTGTCTTACCACCTTTAGAGTGGAGAATTCCTTCCTAATATTTCATCTAAACCAGCCCTTCTTCAGCTTACAGCCATTCCCTGTGTCCTGTCCCTCCATCCCCTGTCCCCAGTCCCTCTCCAGCTCTCCTGGAGCCTCTTCAGGCCCTGGAAGGGGCTCTGAGCTCTCCCTGGAGCCTTCTCCTCTCCAGGTGAGCACCCCCAGCTCTCCCAGCCTGGCTCCAGAGCAGAGTGGCTCAGCCCTCAGAGCACTTCCATGACCTCCTCTGGCCTTACTACCCTCTGAGTAAATAATTTCTTCCTCACTTCAAATCTAAACCTGCAATTTTAATTACTCAGTAGCAGTTTGCCCATAGAGTGGCAGTTGTCCTGTAGCTGTTTACTCTGTAAAGTCAAAATGAAAGGTTTCAAAGGCACCACAAGATCTGCACACTGAGAAGACCCCTTTTGGAACAGCACCTTAAACAAGCTAAATCTTGGCTACCTTTTTGTCTGCTGACACAAGGTGGTGTTTTGAGATTTCAGTGATGGCCTTTTCCACACAAAGAGAACTTGCTGAATTCTGGAGCTCACGTAGTTCTTTCCAGCAGGTGGAGCATCAGCTCATTTACTGACTGCAGACACAGGAGGGAAAAAATAAATGTCCAGCTCAGCTTATAACGACAGCAGCTCTGTGCCTGGCTGCCCTGGGAGGCCAAGGGAGGAGTATCTCTCTCCTGAGACACCTTTGTAGCCATGAATTGCACATATTCACAGCCTTACTCAGTCTCTCATACAGGCTTTGTTTCCATCTTGTTGAGCATAAAGAGCAAAGAAGTAGGAAGAGTAGCCAGGGAAGGCCAAAGCCTTTTCATCTCAGCTGTTGGGATTTGAGTGATTGTTAGATTTAGAAAAAAATAGGGAATTCTATATCCTGTAAACATAAGAATTTTCCCTCATATCTTACTCAAACTGGTCATGTTTTTGTGAATGTGAAAATGAAGAATTTTAAATAGGAGGTTTCTTACTAAGAAATACTTTATTGAAAGAAAGCTTTTTGCCTTTCTCCTCTTAGCATCAGTAGGAACTGTTTTCCCTTAAATGTCTATCTCTGGCTCCCTGGGTATTTCATTTACTAAAGACTCTTTGCAGGTAAGAGTTCTCTGGGAAGTGATGGGAAGGAACAAAAAACCCCAAAGTTACCCAGAAGAGTCGGTGTAGGTACCTGAGCCACATGCAGAGAGGAATTTCATCTGCCTGAAGAGCAGCTGCAGTGTGGGAGAGGGATCCCTGCAGGGGCATTATTGGACATACTCAGGGTGTAAGGGCAGAGATGCAGCCCTGCTCAGGGCTCCCTCCCTGTCCTGCCCTGCCCAGAGCCCCTCTGACCCAGGCTGGCTTCTGCCCAAGCAGGACTGGCTTCTTTGGGCTCATCATGAACCACAGCAACACCTCTTTATGGATGATCTGGTGTAATCAAAGAGTCAGGATTGCCCTGCATGAGCATCTTGTATCCAGAGAATGCTTGATGTGAGTTCATGTCTCTAGCATTTCTTCTTTACAGCATCATATTCCTCCAGAGTTGATTTGTAATTATGCATCCACACCCTTCCAGGCCTTATTTATAACTGGATACAAGGAATGCTGTTAGAGAGTCATTGCCAGCCTCTCCACTCTAAAAATCACACTATTTTATCTCTTTATTCTCTTATCAGCAGCCCCTGTTATCTACTGCCTCGGCCTGTCCAGAACACTTATCAGAACTTAACTGCAATGTCATGAATTAAAAAGGATGTTCTGCCAATGTAAGGCAAGTGGGAATTAATGGCCACTAATATATTCTTTGTCAGGTTTATCACCTGGAAATATCAGTGAAGTGGATGAGAGTAGGCATTTTTTGTTTCTCTCTTTAAGTAATCTCTAAAACATTAACCAGACAAACTGTTATGAAATTAAAACATTTTAAATTGCATCAAATATATTCGAGATCTTACCCCTTGAAAATAGTCTTTTTTTCATTGTAAACTATTATGGAACTATTTTCTGAAGTACTTTAGAGTAGAATAGTTATTTGTTTGGAACTTCTGTCTTGAGCTACAGAGCTTGTTTTTGACCTGCCCCCTCTATAATCCTTCCCAGGATTACACTGAAGGAAAGCTGTATATCTAATTTATGAGCAGTGTTCTATTATCTAGTCTAGTTTGTTATTTTTACTTTAAGATGGGACTTTTTATCTCTTCTTTCCCCACTTTGTCAACTGACTCCACTAAACAGGTGAACAGTTAACTTCTCTCATGAAGGTATGAGGCATTTTTCCATAAATTGAATTAACGGAATGGTCCTTTGCCATGCGACCTAAAAGAATTAGGATAATTTCTGGAAGCTGCCATGGGAGATTAAAAATAACAAGTAATAGAGATTTCTTAGTTTCTTTACAAATGATGAATTTTATATTGGAGTCTCCAGGCAACCAGTGTGCTTGATGATTATAAGAACAGAGATCAAAAGAAGCAATCAGTTCTCTTCCAAGATGCCTTTGACTTTTCTGAAACTCAGCAATGTGAAACCACCAGCTGTCAACTCAAAAGCAACCTACCACATCCTGCAGGAGTCAGGGTGGAACTTGTGCCCCTCTTTTTATTGGCAAGTAAAGTATTTTGCAGAACAGATCCATATCATCTCTTTCCAGAGTTCAGAAAGAAACAAGAGCAAGTAACTCCTGCAGTAATCAGAATGAGTAAACACTCCAGCAGTGTGGAAACTCGAGTCACACTCTTAATTTGTTCTATCTGTTGTTTGCTGTGAAGTGAAAATTTGACAGCAGTTACAAACAGAGATTTATTTTCCTCGTGTGGGCTGATGCCAGATTTTGTGCTGAACTTTATTCTTCTTTTTTTTCTGGAGCTAGAAGGTTTATTTTATGTTTGAAGATTTCTTTAGCTGCAGTTCGGAGAGTCATGCTCATGGCATGGTAGGGTGTACACCCTGAAGTGGGGCAGCTGGAAGTTGCTGAGTGCTCTTATGTGACAGGTGAACTCTTCTTATAACCTCTTTGTAGTAACTTTGGTTTTGATAATTTTTTAGGAAGCAAGATTAAAATATGCTGGGTACTGTTAAAATAATGTCTGACAATACTCCTTCCAAACATCCAACTGCAGCTGCTTCAGAATTCCCTCTAATTGGGCAATTTTATATGGTTGTAAAGTCAAATTTGGAGAAAAGTTTTAGGGGAGAGATATCACACTTTCTAAAGCCAGTCAATATAGTTGGAAAACACTGATAAGCTTTGGCATACAGTTGTTTCATCAGATCCAGCAAAGTAATAGAGACCTTTCTGCTGAAGTCATGCTTGAAGAATTCAGCTTGAGCAGTTCAGCTCATTATGATTTGTGATGGCTGTAGGTAAGGCATGCACGTGCCTAAGCAGTTCTGAAATATATTAATAAAGTTTAATTTCAGAAGTCTGAAATAAGATTTAGCTTGATCTCCTGGAGGCATTGCAAACAGGCTGAGCTTTGACAAACAAAGCACATGTGAAAAGTGCTTTTATGGAATGATTTGCTGAATTTCACCTCTTTGGGCCCATATTCTGCAATTCCATTAGCAGGATATCTTTGCTGGCAAAACATTACTGTGTTTTTGCTTTTAGTTGGAAAGTTGCACAATTAAAACCAGAAACTTCAGAAATGCATTTATTCTGGATCTCCCAGAGCAGACTTTTCCATATGTAATAGTTTAAATACTAAAAGCTTTAAAGTGGAAATTAGGTAATATTTATTCATTGTGTTTGCACACTTCCCATGTATATAATTTCACACTTTATATAGAAAATACACTTTTTTTAAAAAGTGTTCTCCATAATACCTGGATGACGTGCTTCATTGTGTCAAGGCTGTTGATCTCAAGTGAAGAAAGCAGCGTGGTGATGTTGCACTGGAAACACAGGAATTGGCTCTGCATTGCTGCTTCAGTGGAAGGTGACTGTGTATGACAAACACACAATTCCATCCTGCCAAGAAACTCCTGACAGCTTCCATCCTTACACACTTGTGTTGGCCACGATTTGCAGAGCAATCCACTGTACAGCTCATCACTGTACACACATTTCTGTAATGTGGCTGTGGAAAAGTTTTCCTTACCAATGGGATCAAAACATGGGGAAAATTACCAGAATTTGGCTTGATTACATTTTCTGCCAGTAGTCTCACTGAATTAGTACTCTAAGGGGATGTTCAGGTGTCAGAGGTGATTGTGTTTCTGTCTTCTCCTGTTTTTCCTCAGGGCTTTGTTTAGTATTTGGTAGCATTTGGTGTGTGATCTGTGGCCCTGGAAATCAGGCAGCGTTCCCAAAGGTCACTGGTGCCAGGTGTATATTTAGACAAAAGGAAGTTAAAACATCACACAAAGCCTTAAATGTAGCAGATAATTCAGAGATGGGATTTAGCCTGTGGTGCTGTCTGGGTATTCTCTTGGATGAACTTTTTCTGAGCTGCAGTGATGAGAAAGTTGTGGGAAGTGGGTCTCAGCTAGTGGAGAGCTTCGTCTCCCATGAAAATTTTCAAAAACTCCATATAATGCTTTGAATACAGGGAAGTGGCAAGCTCTGTGTAGCCCAAATACAGGCATTAGGAATGAAAAATTATGCTAAAAACTCATCAGTAAACTAATCTTTGGAACGAATTTTTCTGTATTGTGTATGTTATCTGACATCAGGCAGCAGAGCATGAAAAGTAAATCTGCTGCTTCAAATCTCTTTGACAGCGATTAGAATTTTGCACAGGGAGAAAGAAAAATAGAAACCTGTGGAAGGATAAATAATTGAGGTGCTTTTGTAGTTTTGCTGTCCTCACTTTCAGAGAGTGGGGCTGTGCAAAAGCTTGATGGCTCAAAGGTGTGGCTGCTTTTGCTTCGGGAGCTGCAGAGCTGCATCTCTTCCCCAGCTTCACTGGGGATGGCTGTGCTGCAGTGACAGCCAGGGACAGGAACTGCCCAGGTGTCTGTGAGGAAAGAAAGCTCAGGAAACAGTCTGGCAAGGGGTGAAATGTGCAGGTGGCAGTTTTCTGACAAAGCATGTGAGGAGACCAAGTAGCAGGACCTGGCCTGATGGTGGAGAAGTAAAAGGTGTAGAAAGCAACTAAGGTCACAGTGACCAGGGAATAGGAGTTTGCTCCTTGGGAAGAGGAGAAAGTCCCAATGCACACTAAGGTCATGTGAAAATTACAGGAAAGCTGAATTTGTACAGCTCAGGAATTACATCTAATGCTACTAGACAGAAGTAAAGACATTTGTAGCAGTTTGGAGGAAAAAAAGCCCCAAAGAACAAAAAGCTATCTCTTTCATAAGTCAGTCAGTAGTAAGAGCAGGGTCAGTGGGACAGAAGGAACCACTGATGGATGGCATCAGGAATACTTTAAATACTTTTCCCCTTGTTCTGTAAACTCATAACTAAAGCTACAGCAAGTTAGAGTACTTCAGGAAATAAGAGTTTCCAGTTATCTGGAAATGATGACATTCATAGTGGACTAGAGGATGGATTGGAGCAATGTGGTCACTTTAAGAGTTATGACAACTACAAAAGAGAAAAAAAGCCAACCAATGTTAAGAGGTGAGAAAGTTGGAACTGAGGATGTGTAAATCAGTCAGAGTAACTGTTAGAATGATCCTAGGGGAAAAAAAACAAACCAAAGCAGCCATTTCTGTGCATGTTGGACTTTTCAGGAGAGAAATGCAGATTCACTAGGGTTTGTGGAGAGCAGGTTATGCCAAAGGTGATAGTTAAACAACAGCCTGCAATAAATTTTTGATTAAGACCAACTGGAGAAGAGTGCAAGGCAACAGAAAGGCAAAATTCCAGTATGGAATAGTGGTGACACAACTGTGTAATTGGATAAGAAATAAAGAAATGGGAAAGTTTCTTTATTTTGGTCAGAGTAGCTCTGTATCCAAATACAGGTGTGTGGGTCTCACACTGCAAAAAGACATTGGTCACAGGGTAAATTTGATTAATGTGTTAAAAAGAGAACAGTCACTGAGGGATAGAGGCAGCACTGCTTCCCATGGGATATCTGGGATAAGGCCTCTGAACATTCCAGCTGGAGGTACTGTGCCTTCAGAAGGCACTGCTTGGAAGAAGCAGAGGAATGCTACAGGAATGGGTAGAGATCTTGGAAAAAAGCCTTGCCAGAAAGGAAGGAATCGAAGCTCCTGAGTCAAAGGAAGATTGGATTATAAATGCTGAGATACCTAAATGGCTGCTGCAGGGAAGGAAATGATAGGTTCTGTGTGATGGATCAGATAGGAAACGATGGGCTTAAATTGCAACAAGGAAGATTAAGGGTGGACATTAGGAAAACCATGCCGGTATGAAAGCTGTGTTGAGAAGTGAGATAGAGCACTTGGGAATGTGCAGGCTCCATTGCTGGAGGCCTTCCCTGCTGGGTTGGGATAGTGTCACCTGGTGTGTGTCAGGAATAGTTCCTTAGATCAGATGAGTGGGCTGCATCACCTCTCAAATCCTCATTTTAGTCTTCAGGTAGTAGTAATTACAAATTCCAGGTTTATGAGGTACATTCCCCATCAAAGTTGGTCCAAGACAGGAAGAGAATTCACGTGCTCTGCCAGCACAGTTGGTTGGAAGCTGCACTTCATTTTGCTCCCAAGCTTTTTAGTGGGCTCTGACTCATTTCTTGGGGTTCTTCTTTGCCTTTCTAAAAAAGGTAAAAACAGGTACCCTGTATAAGTACCTGCCTTCATAAATTGAAGTTGATTGTAGGAAGTTTGTGTTATTTATAGGAAAAATACAAGTAGCCCAGTTTTGATGTCTCATTTTAACTAATAGAAATTTCAATCATGTATAGTTTTAGAGGAATGTAATATACCACAACAATAGTCCCACTTAAAACTGTTCTTGCAAAATTGACTCTCAAGCCTCATTCCTGGGCGCAGTGGAAATAATTTTCTGAACAGAAGCAAAACCAAACAGATTTGATTTTCAGTTATCGTTGTCTCTGAAATGAGGTTGAACTCGACCGGTATTCAGAGACTATTGCAGAGAAACAGAATGTGTATCTTCAGGAGGAAGCCAGCTATTTTCAGGAGTCCTTCAGTGGAGCAGCTCTCGAGCCAAGAATAGCAGCAGCGATTGTGCCTCGGTGGCGGAGTGGCAGCGACCCTGAGAGTGCGGCCGAGGCTTTAAAGAGCCATGGGCGTGAGACCCCGCACAGAGGGGCAACACCGCTCCGATGAGCCCCTGACAGCAACTGAAACTGCAAATTTCAAACGTGCCCCATTTACCACGTCATTAATATGTATTTGGGGCAGGTAGGAGGGGAAATAATCGTAAAGGAGTGTATTGGACGCGCTGGAAGTTTGTGTGAATTAGCCTTCGAGATTTGCATGTGCGCACTGATAAAAAGCCCTCTACGCAATCTCGGAATTAATGATGATCTTTAGGCCCGGAAAAATGTAAAGCTGAGCCCGTAGCGTTCACTCTGGAGTGTTCCCGTGCCTGGGAGGCAGCCGCGGCTGCCGGCCCGGGGTTGTTCCAAGATGGTCGGTCCCGCTGTGCAGGCGCAGCCAGCGCCCGCTCCTGCCGCATTGTTCGGGCAGCTC
This sequence comes from Chaetops frenatus, assembly GCA_013400775.1. NCBI lineage: Eukaryota > Metazoa > Chordata > Aves > Passeriformes > Picathartidae > Chaetops > Chaetops frenatus. The sequence goes on along the minus strand of VZTR01029167.1, from coordinate 55,326 downwards.
TCTCCTGCCTCTATAAACAACCGCGCCGCTGATTAATGCGCTCGCGTTTGCCACTTAGAGCTGGTTTAGATAGAGGCAGGGAAGTCATTAAGGGCTTGGCAGCAGGCCAGGGTACATCTGGGACTTGGGAGCTGCCGCTGGGGCAGGGAGGAGGGCGGCGGGCGGGAGCTGGGGCAGGGGAGAGGACGCTTGGCAAAGGAAAGGAGCAGGGGCAGGGAGGAGAACCATGAGGCAGGAGCTGGCACTGGAACGGGGAGGAGGGCGATGGGCAGGAGGAAGGAAGAGGGCACTGGGCAGGAGCTGGGGCAGGAGGAAGGAGGAGGATGGCAGGCAGGAGCTTGGGGCAGGAGGAAGGAGGAGGACTCCGGGGAGGAGGCAGGAGCCAGGGCAGGCGTTCGGCAGCGCCCGCGTCTTCTCTTGGCTGACTTTCAAAAGCGGCAGAAAAGCAGCTACGGGCGCTAATTGTAGCTGGGTCCTGAAGTGAAAATGTTTTGTGACAGTTGAAAGAATTTAAAGAGGAAGGAAGATCGGTTTAGTGTCAGCTGCAATTAGATAATCAAAGCTTAAAAATCCTGCTCTGTTGATACCTTCACCTAGAGCCGGGGAGCGGGGCTGGGGAAGGGGGAGGAGGGCTGTGCGTGGAAAGGGCATTTCCATAGCCAGTGCAGCCGAGGCCCGGCCGAGCTCGCAGGTTTGTCTGGGCGCGCGCTCGCACAGAGAGATTTTCTTGGCAGCTCTACAGGATGAGGCTTACACTGTACACAGCCGACATATTGAAGCCGGGAGCCCTGGAGAACGTAGAGGCAGGAGTAGAAACAGCTCTGCACACAATGTAGCGTCTCCTAGGATGGTTGGGCGGCTCCTTTCTTCAGGTATTTTATTACCCATCAGCCCTTTTTTAGAGCCAAAAAAAGAGAGAAAGTAACCCTAACCCTGAGAAAATAGCATCTGCTTCTGTTAAATCAATTTATTACATAACATTTCAGCGAGAGAGCAGCAGCACAGCGTCCTGAGCTTTTGGCTGCGTTTCAGGTTTGATAAAATGGCGTCTTCGCAGCGAGCTGCTTGTAAAGATATGTTGCACTGAGCAGAAAAATGCAATGATTTGGTTTTTTCTACTGCTGCTTTTGTGTCGGAGAGGTAGCATTTAGTGGAATCTCTACTAATAATGAAAAAATCTTGTTTATTTTTGCTTGTTTTCTTAATGCATTTGAAAGCTTTCAGCATCAGAGGGAAGGAACTACATTTGAATGTCGTAGTGCAGAAAATGAAAAGGGGATAACAGGCTTTCCCCTGTGTGGGCTTAGCTATGGTTTAGTTTTAAAATAAATAAAGCTGCTTTATTCAATGCTTCCATCTCTTTTCTGCCTTTCCACGTTATGTGTGCTGTGCAAGATTTCAGGCTCCTCAATCCATGAGACTTGTTGTGAGTGAGCTTTGTAGGGGCTTCAGAAAGATGCCAGTTTTCAAATCTGCCTCTATCCCTAGAACTGGATGCAGCAGGTAACCCGAAATACTAGCATGACAATGTCCAAATTTTCTGCTTTATTATATTTTGTGCTTCAGAATAGATGCTTATGTCATGTTGTCTTTATGAAATTAGGCTATGTTTGATTTAGCACTTCAAATGTTTCTGGCAATTCCTATTTAATTTAGATTTGGAAAAACTCATTTATAGTGTTTGAAAGATCTGCTCATGTTGAATTGAAAACTATATTTGGGGGGGGGGGGGAGAAAGTGATTTGCCCTTTTTTTCTCATCTTCCTGCTCAGAATCGCTAACTTTTGTGTGGCAAGGAAAATCCCCATGGGACTGTCAGTGGCCCTTGGGATTTTTCTGTGTTCCCTGCATGTCAGAGCAGGGAGCGCTGTCTGTCCTCTGTCCTTTGGGCAGCACAGGGCGAGCCAGGGGGTCTGGTTGTTGTTACGTGACAAACATGGACTGAAAAATAAAACGAGTAATAAGAGAGGAGTCACTGTTAGATCTGATTTAAAATGGGGTGAGCACAGTTTATTAATAATGTTCCATTAAAAGTTTGTCCCAGGCTTTGCCATTTTGTACCCTGTCCATACTTTGGTTCCAGAGTCATCTGAACGTTGTGTTGTAGTTGGGGAGACAGGGTTTTACTGCGCAGCATTTGAACTAATTACTTCAATGGAAGCTATGAAGATACAGTTGCTTTTAACACAGTTGAATAAAAAAATTAAATACGATTGTAAATGACATTGTTGGAGTAGGATGGAAGTTTGGGGTCAGTTGCTTGTGCAGGCAAAGTATTTTGCTTTTCTAAGAAATGCATGCAACAGCTTCTCCCATTTCACTCTACTCATACCTTGCATTTGTAATCTGTGTAAACACTAACCTGATTTTGCAACTAATTATTCATTACCCAACACAGCCAAAAATGTTTTCTGTTTTTATTAAGTACTGAATTGAAGCTGGTCAAGTATGTTGGCTACAGTACATAATAACACCCTCAATCTCCTCCCACCCCATTAAGGATATTATTTAAAAAAAACAGCAACCCAAAACAAAACAACCCCCTTATGCTATTGGTTATACTGATCAGAGCTGTGCATTTTTCAGGTCATGTGTATGGTTGCAGTTGGACAGAAGTTCTGTGCTTGTTAAAAACAAATTTGAGCCATTATCCTCAAATTAACATTTCCTTCCTGATGCCCGAAGAAATGTTGTTGATCAGGGGAACTATGTTTTATAAAAGATACATAATTAAGATTTTGAGACACAAAGTATTAATTTAAAAATCGTTTTCACTTTGTGGTATCCCAGCACTAGGGTTTGCTAACACGCAATACCTGTGGTTCCTGTTCCTCGTGCCTTGTTTACAGTCTTTGCTCAGCTCACAGAGGAGGGATAGAAATGCTTCTGGTGGACTCAGTGCTTTTATTTCACGTCTTTGCATAAACAAAGAGGAACCAATTCTTAAGAATTTTTAAAATGGGTTTTCCATTTCAATCGTAACACCTTTGAAAAGAAAAGAAAATACAGGGAATTTCTGTGAATAGTTACTTTCCTAGAAAGTGGGAGTAATCTGCAAAAATCCCCTAACAAACAGAAAAGTTCTCTAAATTTAATAATATAAAATACTTTAATTATCTTTTCCAAATGCTTAAGGTCTTTACAGATGAAGTAAGGCTGTGTTACTCATTATTTATTTCATAGGAGCAAACCCCTTTTAGTTAAAAGAAAATGGAAAAATGCCTTTTTGTTATTTACTTCTAGAGACAAGAATATAAAACTTAATCTCTTCAGGATCTGTGCTCAAACTCTTGGTTTGTCTGACAGCAAAGTCCCAGTTTTTACAGGTTTCTGTTCATTTTGTGAATATTTTTTTTCCATTCTCTTCATCTGTCCTTTTTCTTAGGAGCTTTATGGCAGCAGCCCTTGGCGTTAGAAGCGATTGTTCCAGTGGATGTTGGACACTCTGAGGTTCTTGCATAGTTTTTTCTCTGGTTTTTGAACGCGTGGCTTGTGGAAGGCACCAGAGGGATCCCTTTACCTCCAGAGCAGGGAAGGCACAGCACAGGGAGCCGCTGCTCCAGAGGGAAATCACTGATTTCACATCCCCTACACGGAATTACTGTAATCCCCACCAAAGTCACCACTTTCAGATTAGCCCATGGTTATTGTTGAGGGAATCATCTGAACCTCGGGAAGAGCGACTGTGCCAATGGGACAGGAAAGGGAGCACCTGGATTTGCAAAGCCTTGGGAAGCCTGGGGACTGGAGCTGTGTGTTCCTGCTGGGATCCTGCCTGCAGGAGCTGTGCTTGGCCAAGCCAGGCACTTGGCCATTTTCTGCTTTTCATATGGACATCTCTTAGATTTTATAGTTCTTCTCCCTCCTAATTTTCTTTTCTTTTTCTTTCTCTTGCTACTCCTCAAAATCTGGTCTCTTATTTAATGAATTGTTTTGCTCCCTACTCTCAGCAATCATTCTAAGCTATTTTGTCATCTTCAGTCCCACCCCTTCCCTTTATTTTCTGTCTCCTAAGTGCTCTCAAATTTGAGCAGTGCTTTAACCACCATCTTTGGGGGAGAGGAGAAAGGATCTGATTAAAGAAGCAGCTCCCTTTCATTTCATCTTGTCAGCTATGGTGCTGTTCCTGTGAGTCTGGAGACATCCTGGGTGCTCTCTTGATCCTCCTTGCCCAGCCTGCCCTGCACCCGCACACGGAGCTGAGTGCAGGGCTTTGAGGAGCCCTTTCATTGGAACAATGTATTTCCAGCCCCTTTCAAATCCTTCTGTCAAGGCTCAAACGCAGCCCTGAGTCTCACCACCCACAGGGTTGAAAAACATCTCGTATAACTCCTCTTATCTGATTCCTTGGTTGGCTCAACTTCTTATCTTCTGGCCTGGCCTGCTGCTGCTTTTTTTCCTTTGTTCATTCCTACTCTGCAAAGAATGTTCCTCGGCTCATTTCTCTGACCCTGCTGACCCTTTTTAAGTAATTTCACAGCCTGCCGTCCCCTTCCATGTTTTATCTGGGATTCTGGTCTCTGTTTAACACCTGTGTAGCAAATCTAGATCATCAGGTAAATGTTCAACATGCTTCCTTAGCTCTGTGCTGTAGCAGTGGCTGTATCCAGGAATAACAGGATGCTTTCTTCCTTTCCAGCCATTGCATGTAGAGGAAGGAATCCAGGTAAATCCAAGTGGTTCCATTCACATTCTTTTAGATTTGTCGTGCACTTGTCAATTATTATGGAAGGAATTCTTCCCTGTGAGGTTGTCAGGCCCTGGCACAGGGTGCCCAGAGAAGCTGTGGCTGCCCCATCCCTGGAAGTGCCCAAAGCCAGGTTGGATGGGGCTTGGAGCACCCTGGGATGGTGGAAGGTGTCCCTGCCCATGGCAGGGGGTGGAATGAGATGATTTTTAAGGTCTCTTCAAACCCAAGCAATTCTATTTTCTATGATTATTTATGTCTTTCTGTGATTTAGGTCTTTTCCTGTTACCATGAGTGACATGTGATGAACCAAGGTGGTGAACCAAGAATGTTTTCCGTTCTTTTCTCTAAAATTCTTTCTTCTGCTTCAATTAGTTCAAATTTAAAAATAAAAGAAAAGCAATCTGGGTTGGTTTAGCATGTTATGTCTTTATCTTGCCAAATCTTCATAAGGCAACCAAGTACTCACCTTAAAAAGCTACAGGTGAATTGTGTGAACAGGACTGTCAAAAAGAGAGAGAGCTTTTTCTAATCTTGGGAGTAATTTTTGCAGTATCAGAACACCTCTAATTGGAGGAGCTAATCACACCAACATATTTGTGATTTAAATTAATTCATATTAGGCATTCGTTGTTAACAACTTATTTGGGAGGTTTGTTGCATCCATCTTCCCCACAAAAATATTCATTTTATTCACAAATCACAAAGAGTAGAAGCCGTGTTTCAGCAGATTTAAAGCAAGTAAAAATAATTGACATTGAAAATTTGTTACTTTGATATGTGCAAGCAGTTAAGAGGAGCTCTTTTGCAGATTGTCTCCTGTACAGATCTCTTGGATCAGACTGAAATACTTGTTATCAAATTCCTATCAAAAGAAACTAAGAGAAATAATCATGTACAGAGCAGTTGGGATGGAAAGTAAATGCAAAATCTTGACCAAAGCTTGAATTCTTAACATGAGACGTGTTGTGCCTTCCAGTTCAATATCATACCCTGGTGAGCAAGCAGGTGCTCAAGAGTTTTTGATTAATTTTTTGGGTTAGTGTGTGTGTTTGAGGATGTGACAGTGCTGAAAAGGCACAGCATCACTGTTCATTGGCTTGGGGACACAGGGGATTGTGTGTACAAATGCAGAATGATGTTTAAACCACAAGTAAAGCCTGTGAGAGGTAAGTTTCTTGCCAAAACTGTCAGTTATTTAGAGATGCCCAAGTTCTCTGCTAAAATATACGTTAATGGTGTTTATAATTGGCACCTAAGAGTAAAGGTTGTTGTCTGTATTTCATTCTTTATTTCCAGGATGGGTTGCAAACTTAAATGCGGTATGAATTTAGTGTGTTGTGATGTGGGTGTGTATGTAATATCTCAGTGCAGGCAGACATTTTACATTTTTTTATTGGATGCTCTTTCTTTGTGTTTCTCTGAAAAATGAGAATTGAGTCAAAATAAATGGTAAGAGTCTGCTAGATACTCTGCTGTGATTTTTCCAAATTTGTTCTTTAGACTTTTCACATAGATTAGTATATTTGCTCTTTTATTTATTGCCTGCTTATTATTTTCACTGGTACACTGGGGGCTACAAAACACTTGCTGTGTTCTAAAATGAAATTGATTAGTTATTTTAATTGAGAGTCTTGCCAGATTAAAAAAACCCCCAAACAAATTAAGACAAGCATCGTGCTCCATTGTAGTGAGGAAAATTACTGTATTATGTTAGAGAATGTACTCTAAATTTTAGCAGAATGTAGTGTTGTAACCAGTGATGTAAAACAGTGCTGAATAGAGAGCTTTTGCAGTGCTTGAACAGTGGACTCATTTTTAACCTTGGATCCTTTCAGATCTCAGCCACAGTGGATTGGGAGACCATTATGAGAATTCCCACTGGGGACAGCAGCCCGCTTTCAGGAGTGAAGGCAACTGCAGCTGGGATAAAGTGATAATAGACAGGACTGACAAGGAAGCGTGGCCTTCCATTACCGGAGCTGAGACTGAGTCTGCCTCAGAATGTACTACAGACACTGACTCTGCCTCCAACTGTGGCTCAGAGAACAGTAGCATGGCTACAGGGAGTGCCCAAGGCAACTTCACTGGACATACAAAGAAAACTAATGGCAATAATGGCGCCAACGGAGCACTCATCCAAAGCACTTCTAACCAGAGTGCCCTTGGAGCTGGCGGAGCAAACGGCAACGGCGGCTCGGCCAGGGTGTGGGGGGTGGCTGCGGGCTCCAACTCTGGCCTAGCTCACTGCTCTGCCAGTGGTGGGGATGGAAAGATGGACAACATGATGGGAGACGGTAGAAGTCAGAACTGCTGGGGTGCTTCCAACTCGAATGCTGGCATTAATCTTAACCTTAACCCTAATGCCAATCCAGCTGCCTGGCCTGTACTTGGACATGAAGGAACTGTGGGAGCAGGCAACCCTTCCAGTATTTGCAGTCCAGTCAGTGCCATAGGTCAGAACATGGGCAACCAGAATGGGAACCCAACAGGCACCTTAGGTGCTTGGGGAAACTTGCTGCCGCAAGAGAGCACAGAACCACAAACGTCCACTTCTCAGAATGTGTCTTTCAGCGTACAACCTCAGAACCTTAACACTGATGGACCAAATAACACTAACCCCATGAACTCTTCACCAAACCCTATCAATGCAATGCAGACAAACGGACTGCCGAACTGGGGGATGGCCGTGGGCATGGGGGCCATCATCCCGCCCCACCTGCAAGGCCTTCCTGGTGCTAACGGAACAGCGGTTTCTCAAGTCAGCGGGGGCAGTGGTGAAGGAATGGGCAGTTCAGTATGGGGGATGTCCCCAGGTAATCCTGCCACAGGAAACAGCAATTCTGGGTTCAGTCAGGGGAATGGAGACACTGTGAACTCAGCATTAAGTGCTAAACAAAACGGATCCAGCAGTGCTGTGCAAAAGGAAGGAAACGGAGCGAACGCGTGGGACTCGGGGCCTCCCTCTGGCCCCGGGGTCCTGGCGTGGGGCAGGGGCGGTGGTGGCAGCGGGGTTGGCAGTGTGCATTCTGGAGCCTGGGGCCACCCCAACCGCAGCGCCAGCAACGGTGTCAACGGGGAGTGGGGCAAGCCCCCAAACCAGCATTCCAATAGCGACATCAATGGGAAAGGATCAACAGGGTGGGATAGCTCGAGTGTTACCAGTCCGAATCCTGCCATGCAGCAGGGCAGTGAACAAATGAACTCTTGGGCCAAAGCTGCAGCATCTGGCACCACGGCTAGTGAAGGAAGCAATGACAGCGGTGGGAGTCAAAATGAAGGCAGTACTGGGAGGGAGGGGGCTGGAGAGGGCAGGAGGAGAGACAAAGGGATGATAGACCAAGGGCAAGTTCAGTTGCCAAGAAATGACCTTGACCCCAGGGTCCTGTCCAATACGGGGTGGGGACAGACCCCTGTAAAGCAAAACACTGCCTGGGAATTTGAAGAGTCCCCAAGGTCTGAACGGAAGAATGACAATGGAACTGAGGCCTGGGGTTGTGCAGCTACTCAATCTTCAAACTCAGGGGGGAAGAACGATGGGTCCATCATGAACAGTACAAATACCTCTTCAGTATCTGGGTGGGTCAACTCTCCACCGGCAGCTGTTCCAACAAATACAGGTTGGGGAGACAATAACAACAAAGCACCAAATGGCCCGGGGGGGTGGGGAGAGTCAGCAAGCTCTACTACTGTTAATAATGCTGCTGCTGCCAAAAGCGGCCACGCTTGGAGTGGGACCGCAAATCAGGAGGACAAATCACCTACCTGGGGTGAACCTCAGAAACCCAAATCTCAAAACTGGGGAGATGGACAGAAATCAAATCCAAGCTGGACTTCAGGAGGTGGAGACTGGACAGATTCATCATCTGTTCCTGGACACTTGGGTGATGGGAAGAAGAATGGATCTGGATGGGATTCTGACAATAGATCGGGGTCTGGCTGGAATGATTCCACGAGGTCTGGGACCAGTGGGTGGGGAAATGGCACAAACAGCAAGGCTAATACAGGTACAAGTTGGGGGGAATCTTTAAAGCCAGGCCCCCAACAAAATTGGGCTAACAAACCCCAGGACAACAATGTGAGTAACTGGGGAGGAGCTGCTTCTGTAAAACAGACGGGGTCAGGGTGGGTTGGTGGGCCAGTGCCAGCCAAACAAAAAGAGAACTGTGAGGCAACTGGCTGGGAAGAGCCATCTCCACCGTCCATTCGCCGCAAGATGGAAATCGATGATGGTACCTCAGCTTGGGGCGACCCAAATTACAACAACAACAAGACTGTAAACATGTGGGATAGAAATAATCCTATAATTCAGAGCAGTACCACAACCAACACCACCACCACTAGCACCATTATCAACACCAACATGGTTGAACCTCAGCCATCGCACCAGTCAAGTGCCCAGCCGAACCGGTCCCCGCTGCTTGGCCCAGGTATGACAAGTTTTGTGAAATACTTCATAAAATGGGTCTATGGGATGCTTTGGATCAGCACCAATTGCTGAATGCTGTCTTTCCTATCAGTGTGTTATGGTAGAAATCCTGTATTTACGTCCAGAATTGGTTTATTCCTTTACTCTGAAGCAGTCTTGCCTTGCGGACATGAGATCCTGAGACAAATTTCCATAGTCCAAATGAATGTAAGAAAGGCTTCAAACAGTATTTGGCCAGTAGCATGGTAGGTTCTTAGATTGTGGATCCATATTTATTTTAACATCTCTTCCAGAGTTACTTCACACCTTTTAATTCAGCCATTTGAGAGGTTGGGAGGTTTTGGCAAACCTTTCTTCTGTTATTTGTCTGCTGTCTCCCACTGCGCATGCTTGGTGTGTTTAGACAGTCTGCATCTGTTTCTTTTCTGCAAAACATCTCTTGGCAACAGATGTTTGGTAACAATTGCATGAATTTAGGCTGCTGCTGTTCCTCTGTCCAGTTTGTCTTTTATGAAGAAATGGTTCTCTTCTGTACCTCAGGGCTCAGGCATGGGCAGCAATCCTGGATTTTGTGTGGTTCTCAGAATATACTTAAGTCAGAATGCAAGGAAGTATGAAACAAGTACTAGTGAAGACAATTTAAAATATGGTTCTGATATTAAAATTTAGATCAAGTTGTAGCAGGCATAAATTAAGACTCATGTTATGTATTTTTGCTCCATAAACTTAATACAGAGGTACAAGTATGAAGGCCAAACATGGAAATATTGTGAAGGATTTTTGTCTAAATGGAAGCGAGGAGCCGTCAGTCCCTTGTGTCTCGAGCTCTGCCCGTGTTTACTTGTGACTGTGCCAGAGAGGGACCATTCCTGTGCTTATCTCACACACAGAGAGCAGTGCAATTCCAAGAGATCCCAGTGACTTCTCGGAGTGCAGGAGGCCCTGTTTCCCCAGGGCAGGCAGCACATGGCAGCTGCACAGCAACATGCTCGTGGTCTGGCTGGAAATGTACACAGACCTGAAACATCTACAAATCATCTCCCATCTGGGACAGCCAAAACATGGGAAGCAAGCAGTGAGTGTGCCTTCCCTCCCACGCAGACAGGGACCTGCACTTTGGAGTTGTGCTGTTTAACTCTTTTTCCTACTGCAATTCCCTCTCCACTTGGCTGTGCATTTCCAGCCTCTGCAGTGAGGGAGACAAGAATCCTGTAACCAGGAGACTTCTGCACTGCACAACCAAAGTTCATCCAGCAGCAATTCTTTTCCATGCAAAGCATGATTGTGTTATTAAAAACTGTGCCATAGGGCACAGTTAAGTGCTCATCTAAAATCCTACAACTCTTGAACTCCTTAGTTACCATGGGCATTTTGTCACCTGTGTGGGTCATGACATGCTCTGCCAGTCACATTCAGAGAATATAATGAGTAAGGAATCATGGATTCCATTCCTGTGTAAGTAGGGAGGGGTGGTGCAGATGGAAGTTGTCACAGTCACACATCCTGCAAGGAAAGAAATGGATTTTAATGTTGCTGCACAGCACTGCTTAGGGGTTCACAAAGGATTAACAGTCCCTTTTGGGGTTGAAGTTTATGCTTTATTAGTTTGGAAATAGAGGCCAAGTTACAGTCTTGTTATTCGAGTTGTCACCCATCCCCAGAAGTTCTCCAGATCCTTTGAAGGCAGAACTTAAAAGCCATTGATGGGAAGCAGATGTTGGTAAACACTTGATGAAAATGAAGAATGCTCTGAGGAGTTTCATTTTCTGCTGGAAAAAAAAAAAAGAGGGGGAAAAGGGATAGATAGTGTGATAGATACAGTCCTTTCTGGTTATGGGAGCTTGTTGCCAAGGCAGTGGTGAGTTACTTAGAAAGATGAGCAGAAAGCTGGTGGGTTTGAGTTAGACTGGGGTTTAATCTAAATTACTTCTGCATAATTCTTCCTAGCACTTCGAACTCATGCAGCTTTGATATGAGGGGAGTAAGAAGTGAGAAAAGGTTTTGCAAACAGGAATGATTGAAAGAGATTTTTGGATCCCAAACAGCATCAGATCCTCCCCCCAAGTGCTGAGGAGTGGGCTTGATGCTTTCCAGTTCTCATTAGGTCAGGAGAGCCTGGCAGGGTTCCACCATCCTGCAGCTGAGGAAAGAAGCAACAGAAGATAACCTAGGCTTCCCTGTGGGGATTGTAGGGCACAAATTAAGGTATTTGTGGTTGCTAGAGTGAGGAGCTTAAGTTTTAAAAACCTGAACTGGGTCTAAATACTGAAAGCTCCAAATATCTCTGTTCCTTTTATAATCCTGTGCCACTAAGTGGCAGCTCACGTGACAGTGTTGTTCTTACTTTGAACTTCCATCAGAATGGATTTGAAAGCAGCTCAGCTTTGGGCTCCTTTAGGGTGCTCATGTGAAAACCTAAAACCCTGTGGTGGGTGCTCAGCCCATGAACAGCCAGGTTTTGGGGGCAGCCAAGTGATGCTGAGAGATTTGCCCTTGATTTTCACACAAGGGTGATCTCACTGCTGAACCCAAATTGGAGCTTTCTGAATGCTCAGTGATGAACTGGAATCCCTTTCACAAAATGAGGATTTGAAAGGTTAAGAGTTGCAGATGGCTCTTGAATGTATATAAAAAACCCAGAACAACTAGTGTGTAATCAGTAAACAACCTCTTTTCTACCTAATAGCTTCTTTTATTATCTATATAAGGTTCTAATATTTTGGTTTGCCTGTATTGTAGTCCTGTGCTCTGGTATTTATCACAGACCAGCAACTTGAAGGAAAACAATTTCTGCCCTCCAAATGGCTATAGGGTTATTTTGAGGGAAAACAACTGCATCCTGCCACAGCTTAGTTAACATTTCACTTTCCCTTGAGGATTTCCTGTTGGCTGTGGCCCAATGTTAATTATGTTTTTATTTCTATAAAACAAAGCTCTGCCAATGTGTCCATGTTTATTACTCACTGTGATCTTTTTATTTCTTGCAATTCTAACAGTGTTTAAAAACTTCAGTATTAAAACTTCACTTTCTTGCCAGAGAAGCCTTTAAATGGAGCACATTGTGTTGCAGAACAAAATTCATGCAATCTGAGTGGGTTTTAAGGAGCTTTTTACCATGAGAGCCTAAATCTGTATTATTTTCATCAGAAAATAGTAATTTTTCTCCAAGCAGAATTTTTGAAAACATTTGGCAGGTTCAGGTTTTGAGACCACTCAAAGGTCTCGGTTTGCCTTCCCAACAGCTGTGGAGAGTTTTGCATCATTCATTCAAAAATACAACTTTATTCACCTTTAAACTTCCTTAAAACAGAATCATTTGGAGTCATAGAAAGGTAGCACAGAGAGAGGAGCATTGGGACAGCAGTATTTACACAGAGGGGAATCAGGTTTGCAATTGAGAAGTGCTCCAGAATTTACAAACAGGGTAGTTTTTGCAGTGCACAGGTTGTTTCTCCAGCAGCCTTCAGGTTCTATTTATTAATATCCTATACTTAATTTTTATCTGTTAAGATAGTTTGGAAAACTTCTTGTTGATTTATTTTGTTTGCTTTTATGTACTTGTATTATTTTCTATTAGTAAAGGCTGGTTCCCCCATTATTTGTAATCCCATATTATTTCCTGCTCAGTGCATTTAAAAGCACTTAAAATTATTTGGACATTACACATCTGTGACCTTTAGTTAAAAGTTGCTAAATTTATAGTGAAGAGCAACAGAAGAACCAGGTTTTTTGAGGTTTTTAATCCTATAACACAGCACAATTTGGCTTTTTAATATATGAATTGTGTTTTAAGGATGATTTCATAAATTGAATTAGGTAGAGTTTCCTGTAGAGGTTGCATGAAGTCAGGGAGATGTTAGTACTCTGCACTGTCCCTGTTTGCAGTCTGCTTGGTGCTGTAGACATGTTTTGTTTTCTGTTTCATTTGCCTGCAGTTAATCTTTTTCAGCTGCCAATATGATTAAATACACACAGTTGTCTGCCAGTTGCCTCCTGAGTAGTGAGGCAGAAACTCAAATAAAACCTCCCTGAAATAAAGTTGGCTTGAAGATACAGGCAGGAACCTTGAAATAAGCATTTCATGTGCAGCACCAGGGAAGCTGTCATGTTAAGTACAGGTTCATTTAGGTACATCTGTGGATCTGCCAGTTTATCTGCTTTACACACTTTAAAATAACCAGAAATGTAAGGTACGTTCATTGAGCCTAAACCTCGGTATTTTTGTTTCAAATGGAAATCACTTGAATGAAACAGTGACATTTTGGGTTGTTTCAGGAGCTTGCTTTGAATTCAGTGCCTCCTGCTGGTAGAGAAGGAGTTTTATGAAGCTGCAGTACACCAGGGGAGGATTTGGCCCTGGGTTGTGCCATCTGCACTTGGATCAGTGTCTGAGAGAGCTGCAGTGATTGTAAGGAATAGAGCCTACAATAAATATGTAATGCAGGAACACTGGAGCAATGGCAGCTCTGGGCCCATCTATTTGAATTTTTTCTCTGGCAGGCAGTGTTGGAGTTGGTATTAACGATGGATGTTGCTGCAGTTTCTGGTATTGGGAATTCTGTGGAAATCACTGAGTTCTGCAAGGACTTGTTGCTTATTGAAACACTGTTGTGTGGTTATTCCAGTGTATTTCAAGGTGCTCTCAGACACAGCTCCCTTGCCATTGCCTACCTGGTGCAGGTGTCAGTTTGTGGAGAAAATGTTGTTCCTGCTGTTTGAAACCTTTCCAGAGCATTTTTACAGATACCATTGTGGAGCAAAAAGAGGAAATAGTGCTGTGGCAAAGCAGCATCTGGTCATTCATTTACAAAATACTCATCTTAATAACATTCATCTCCAATGAAAAGAGAACGAACTCCTGATTTAGCAGCCTGATTACCAGTGGAATTTTTAAGCAGACTGAATTCTACAGTATTTGTTGAGATCTCAGCTGTCATGTAATGGGATGTAATTTTTTTTACAATTGTAGAAAAATAGGTTAATATCAGGGGTCTGTAAGAACTTTGTTTTCTTGCTTGCTTTGCTTCTCCTTTGTGCATGTTTAAAAAGTACCTTGAACTCCATCTGTGATCCAAGTCCTCTCTCCAGAAAATCTCTGGTAACGGTGGTTGTAAATTCAGTTTACCCTTCTGCTGTGTTGGTCAGTGCTGCTCTGTGGGCTCAGGATCCCTGTGGCTGTTCCTGCCACGTTCAGCTGCAGGGCTGAAATGTGTCAGAGGGATTTAAGCTCATTACACTCAAGCCAAGCCAGACTAAGGCTGTTTCTTTGGAGTAGCTTACGTCTTCCAGTGAGTTCATGTAATACTCTGTAGGAAAACAGTGGCTTCTACCTGCCATTCCCCATGGTTTCATTATGGATCCTAATTGCAGTCTTGATTAGTTCCCCTTAAAATAATATTTATTATAGTGTAGAGGGTCAGTGATGAGGGATAGGTAGGGAACCATGAGCTGTAATAAAAGCTTTAAGCTTTTATTTTACATTCAGCACAGATAATCTTCACTGAGAGTGGGAACAATCAAACAGCATCTAACTACCAGGGCATGAGCAAAGATATTTTATAGTTTGTAAACAGTGAAAAGGAATTAAAATAGGTTAACATCTTTCAGTGAAGCAAGGCCCAACTCACACTGGAGTCCTGGTCTCTGGAATGCTGGCCCTGGGCAGGTGGGAGCAGCTGCTCCTTGGGACCAGGTGTGGGGCTCACTTGGCAGCCTGGTTGCTTCTGGCTGTGAAGAAAAACCCTCTTTCTGTGTTGACAAGTTGGCATTAGTATTGAATTAAGAAAAAACTCTTGAGACCAAGTTTAAGGGATTTTTTTAAACACTTAACCAGAATCACTGTGTGTACTCACTGGTTCACGCTCTTTCCATAGAAACGCTTGGGTAAAGTTTAAAGTTTTTTGGAATTACTGTCTGAAGAAACCTTCCCTCTCATCACTGTTCTCCTTGCCTTGCTCCAGCAGGCTGGGGAGAGATGCCTGCTGTCCACACCAAGAGCGAAGCTTCCTGGGGAGAGCCCTCCTCCCCTTCTGCTGCAGTTGACAATGGCACTTCGGCGTGGGGGAAGCCCCCCAGCAGTGGGACTGGGTGGGGAGAGAATCCTGCCGAGCCAGCAGGGACCTATGGAAGAACAAATGCTCCAGCTGCTGCCCCAGCACTGTGCAAACCAGGTACACACAGGCTGCCTCTGGCCTGGTGGGGCAGGGGGCTTTGCTTCTGCCACTTTCTGCTTTTCTGTGCATTTCACTCACAGGCTGCCTTCATGATTTCATTCTCCAAACTGCATTAGCTGTCACGAGGCCACGTTATTGCAAACGCCCAGTTCATTCAAAAATATGAATATAATGCATCAATCTGTAAATTTAAAGGAGAGTAGTTTTGTGTGTTTGGAAAGCAGCATAGTAGAGGTGCAGGAAACTGAAATTTGCCGTTCTTCTTGACAGAAGAACGTGTCTAGGACTTAAACCCTTGGTGTCTAAAGAAACCTGTATTGGGATGAGAAGCAGTGGAGAACAGTCAAGATAGAATTGATTCTGGTAGGAAAAGCAACACCTGAGAACAACTAATCATAACAACCTCATATTGGGTTAAATTGAGTGAGTGGGTGTTCCTTCAACCATTAACACTGTTGCCAGGTTCAGGAACATCCTGAACTACTTCCTGCTTCGTGATTCCTAACTCATGGTATTTGATAAATATCCTCCATCTCTGAATATCCTGAGGGCCAGTGATTGCTTTAGACTCCTGTTTTGGCTGTGGAGGTTGCCTAGAGTTTCACTCCTGCAAAACACCATCGTGAGACATAGTTAGAAGTCCCAGAAAACATAAAAGGAGGAGTGAGAGCTCTTAAGATGAGTAATCCCAGCTTTAAACAGAGTAAACAGAATAAAATGGACTGAGGTGACACAACCTCATCACTGAATATAAAGTGTTTCCTGCAGCCCACAAGCTCCTTTCAGCTTCTATTCTTCTGAGATGGGAATGAGTTTCTGAGCATTAACGACTTCAAAATTCGGTTTGTTCATCGGAAGTATGTGGCAGGTAAAATGGTGAGATTCACTGAAATCAAAATAACACTTAACAAGTGCGTGCTCATACTTTGGTTCCTTGTTCCTAGGAGAGTGGAGTGGCCATGACCACAGATTTTACTGGTTCTGGGAAAAGCAGGGCTTGCTGGTTTTTTTCACTCTAAGTATTTTGAGAACTTTTCCTTTTTTTGCTAGCTTCAAAGAAGGCATTCTTATCATTTTAATGCCAATTAAGCTATTTGATGAACCTCTTTATCTCTTGAAAATACTCATGTTAGCACACTGGATATGGCACAAAAGAATATTTCTGTAAAATGTGCAGGAAACCGAATAAAATTTTTCTTCTCCTTCTTTCCCTCCAGCTTCAAAATCTATGCAAGAAGGCTGGGGCAGTGGTGGGGATGAAGTGAATCTCAGTACTAGTCAGTGGGAAGATGAAGAAGGAGATATGTGGAATAATACTGCTTCACAAGAGAGCAGCTCCTCCTGTAATTCCTGGGGAAATGCCCCGAAGAAAGGACTTCAAAAGGTAAGACAGAAATAAAGACACTCTCCAGCAAGAGTGGAATTAGTGTAACATTTGTAGCATAAGTTGTCACAAATTTGCTGGTGCGTTACACCTGAAATTAGACCTCTGACACCTGAACACAAGCACAGCTTGCCACTACAGTGGTTCAAGTACAGCCTACCTTGTTTCCAGGGGAAAATGGGAGATCTTTGAATTTAGGCATGTCAGATGCTTCGGGAGTTTTGTTGTTTTTGCCTTTGTTTTCTCTAAGTTCTATAAGCTTCCGTGTATTCTAAAGAAATGATAATGTATTAACAGAAAGAGGAGAAGGTGTTAAGGGGGCTTTCAAACACTTCCCATGGTGGTGGAAAAGCAAACAGTAGTTTGTGATGGAGCTGTTCAACAAAAAAAAGCTGTTTTCTATCTGTGAGGACAGAGTGTGTGTGTGTGTGTGTGAGAACAAAACGAACCTGTGTTAATGCTGCACTCAACCAAGAACATAGACAATTGTGTGAGGAAATTTTCCGTTGCACAGTCTTTATTTCAGGACAAGGCCAGGCTGTAACTTAAAGGAATTGGGAATGCATTTAGCCACTTTGTTTGTTATTCCATTAGCCAACAGTTAGGTCGGTGATTTGATCAAGTATGGTTGTTTCTTGTACTGTCCGCAGCCCAAAACAAATCCGCGCTTGTCCCTTGGTACTTTCTGGAGAACTGAAAGGAAGAGACTTCTTAAGGATTTTGTGATAGAAAAGCTGCACAGAGATCTTTTAAAGGTGTTTATCTAGACGCTCTTGTTTGTTTTTAAGAAAATACACTGAGTAACATTCTTAACTTCAAGGTTGCAAACTTGTTTTTGGGAATGTTTTTCAGGAAGTGTTGTACTATTTCAGCTTTATTTCGTTATATTTTTCTGCCAAGGATTAAAATGAAATACATAAATTCAAAGGTGGCTTTAATTCAGTGGCCAGCAAATCAAATACTAAATAGTACACTGAACACCTATTCAGCTGAGATAAAATTTTACACTTTTGGGGGAAGAGAATCGTAGTCGCGTTGCTCGGAGGGTTCTTCAATACTTTCTGAATTAATGTACTAATACATCTTTCAGTAGCATGTGTTATTAATAAAAACCACTTACCATTTCTTTTATGTACATCTCACTACAATGAACGTGGCAACCAGCCCATTAATGGAATCTCCCATTTGTTTACTAAGGGCATGAAGACATCTAGCAAGCAGGATGAGGCCTGGATCATGAACCGTCTGATAAAACAGCTCACAGACATGGGCTTCCCTGTGAGTAGTGCTCAGGCAGCACCCTGTGCCTTAGCTTTTAGCTTGTACTTCTGACTGTGGCTGTTTCAGACTGTAACTACACCAAGATCTTCAGTCTCCAGGCTGGGAAGTAGCTCTGACCTGCATTTAAACATACAGAATGCTCTGAGATCAACTAGGGATATACTTTCCATGAGGACATTTATAATATTTTGAAGTTCATAGTTTTATAACAACAGCTGTTACTTTGAACTGCAGTAATAATCCTCTCCCATTCCTCCTTCTACTAAACAGGTGAAATGAGGGTATAGCTGGGGTTTTTTTTTTAGAGATAGTCATATCATTGTGATATTTGAGATGTTTATGGAAAACAGGAACACATTTAAACATAACAGTGTGTTTCACCTTGTAGAGCCAGTACTTCCTTGACAAACTGAAATACCTGAATTGTGGCAATTGCTGAAAGCAGAAAAAAACCACACACAGACATTATTTAGGCTGCTGAGTAAACATTGAACACAGTACTTAAGAGATGTGCCTGTTTTCTCAGGTTACTTTGAAATCATGTGAATGTGATTACTTTTCCTTTTAACATAATTCCTGTTTTTGACAGAGAGAGCCAGCAGAAGAGGCCTTGAAGAGCAACAGTATGAATCTAGATCAGGCCATGAGTAAGTATCTGTGTAAGTAATTTTTTTGTCTTTAAAGCAACACAGGAACCCTGCATGATTCTGATCATATCCAGACCAACTGGATAATATTAATTTCCTTGCTTTGCTTTTGTAAACAAGATGTATTGGCAACTCGACTCTCCCTGCCTCACCTTTTCCAATACATTTCCCCTTTCTGTGCAGGTGCTCTGCTGGAAAAGAAGGTGGAAATGGACAAGCGTGGAATGGGAGTGACCGACTACAATGGAATGGTCACCAAACCCCTTGGCTGCCGCCCACCACCAATCTCCAAAGAGTCTTCCATGGACCGCCCCACCTTCCTTGACAAGGTAAGTTCAGCAACAGCAACGTGCTGCACAAGCCAGAGTGTGCACAGTGCAGGAATGCTGATGCTTTCCACTGTCTGCTTAGAAGGCATAGAAAGAAATGTGCTAGATGTGGCTTTACTCTTTTTCTTGTCTTTTTTCTAATTTCGGAGGGAATTCAGTTCTTGTGGAAAGGGAGTAATGATTTGATTCTCACATAGAAATAAAAAATGGTCATCTCCAGTTTTACACTTGGAAACTTGCTGGGGAATCAGTAATACAATGGAACTAGAAATGGAAAAAAGAGCAAAAAAATGAAGCACAGAAATCATGTCACTCTGTGAGAGTCCAGTCAGTGACCCTTGCCCAAATTCACAATCAGGCAGGACCAAGGCCAAAATCTTCAAGATTTAGGCTCTTAATTTCTCTTCTTTTGTTTTTGAGCTTCTTAGAGATTTCAGTGAAAGTTCAGGACCTAAGTAGGAATGAGGAGCTCAGGAATTTTTATTAAGTCTCAGAGCAACATGCACAGTCATAAATAGCTTCTCCAATGAGCTTCCCTTTCTGTGATCACATATGATAAATTTTCCAACACCATTTAATGACTGAGGAAAATGACATCAGAAGTTTGTGGTGTCCAAGATTCAAAGTGACTAAAGAAAAGAATATATGGAAAAGTGCAGCCAGATCTTCAGTAGGAAATGAGATTTACAGCCTTGACAGAAAGTCCTGCAGAAACTCACCAAATCACTTAAGAATCCCCTGAAAATTATTGATAAGGAAAGAAGAATCTCAGATATCATTCTGTATTTCACAGGTTATTTAAATGTTCATACAGATGGGTAGTGGAGGATTCTGAACACAGAAATCAGTGCTTTTGACAAATTGTGCTGGAACCAATTAATTTCACGTGAGCTGTGTACAGGGTGTGAGGCAGTAATGGTATCCACATTATATAAAGTTCATTCTTAACCATGGCAGACTTTAATGAATATGTTAATTGAAGGCCACAAAAGATGCATGCATGTCAGTTAGCCTTTCCTTTTCTTGGATAACAATTTCTTCAGCAGTAAAATTCTTGCCAGAGAGAGAGGTGCATTATGTGCAGCATGATGCATAATTCTGGAAACATATGTTAAACACAACCATTGAGAAGGGAGTAGTAAAATCATTAATATTCATACAGCAAGTAAAATCTATCAGTCTAGGCATAATCTGTCACAGTGACTTTGCTCTAACAAAGGAAATAATCCCACACTGTATTTGTTAGCTATCACAGTGTTGAGCAACTTGCTAAGTGAATTAAATAAATATAGTTTCTACTCTAAGAACAGATTTTTTTTCCCCCTGAAAGAAATCCTTTGCAGATTTACAGCTCGTGCTAAGTTAGAACAATTCCTCCAAAACCTTTTTGCCCTTTGAGGTGCTGTTTCAGAGCATGAGTCTGGAGCTGTCTTGTTTCTGCTTGGGTCATCCTTGGTGAGGAGCAAGCTCTCTGCACAGCTGGACAGAGCACTCCAGCCAGCATTCTTTGTTCTGCTTATTGCCTTACAAGTTGTCATCCTTTTGTTGGCTCTGCTAAGTCTTCAGGAAGTTCTGCAAGGTTCCTCTTCATAAAGTTGTAGTTAGGATTGGTGAGCTCGTTGTTACCACTCTCTCAGCTCACCTGCATTGAGACTCCATCATTTTTCTCTAAACAGCTAAAGCCAGCACTTACTATTTCTTTAACTTTATACATTTGAGGAGGGAAGATTTCCAACCCTGACATTTTCTTCTGGACCCACTGAACTCCCTGTTCTCTCTGGATCAGGAGTGGTCTGTGCAAGTCAACATCACCTTTGAGTGTTTGCTCTCTCTGCTCTTTATTCCGTGTCACACCGAGTCAATCTTCGGCACTCGCTGCTGTGTTAATTTATTATTTCTCAGGATGTTATCTTGACCTGTAGCACCATGAAAGGAGAAGGGAGAAAATCCAGTGGCCTTGAGGGAATGAAGATCCAGCCCTGATATGTGATCTCAACCACATTATCTTACACTTGGTGGCAGGCGTGCTGTGCTTAGGTGTCAGGTTTGCCTGGAGATGTTACCTGGTGTCTTCTGGAGCCATCAGATTTGTAAGAAAAACATGTCAGATATTCCTGGAAGCATCCTTAAAATACCAGAAATAAGCCTAGAGAAGGGATCTTTTTTTCAAGTACAGTTTGGCTTGGGACTCTGAAATTCTCACCTTGCAAGTGAAATCTCCTTTTCCCTACCCTCATAGTCAGTGATCAGCTCCTCCTCTCTACTCCTGTAAAATCCAGGTCTACAAGCCTTGATGCCTCTTAGCTGCAATCCTGTTCTTGCAAAAGTCTTCTGACTAGACCTTTTCCTTGTTTCTAATTTGAACACAGTGTTTGTTGGGTTTCTTCAGCCTCATCCTTCACATTCTGAGCCCAGTAATCTCTAGTGACTGTGATTGGTTTTTGTCTTTGGGACAACAAGTAGGATATTGTGTTATCATGGAGAAACTCTTTTGTAGACATCACAATTAAATAATGATCACCAGGATTTTTAAAGTTAACTTTTAAATTCTTCTTTCCTCCATCTCTGCCACTTGTGGTCCAATGACTGAAACCATTTTCATCACCCCTTGTATGATGAGCACTTCTCTGAGTATTGCATTTCCTTCAGCTTTCTTTTGCCTAATTCCTGTTTGATCTGAAGAGAACTCATTTTTAGATGAGATTTTATTACTTCCTCTTTTAGGAAAGGATTTTTCTTTTCAATCTTTCTTTTAAGAAACCAGTGTGTATTTTCTGCCAGCTACTGCTATAACTGACTTTGTATAAAGACCTCTGGCAGATTCATCAGCTTCTCATCTGTCTGTTGAGACATTTAGATTCATGAAGTGGCAGTTGTTGGCAGGTGGCTGCCAAAATGCCCAGGCATCCTCTGCTAAATTGTCCATATCTCACAGGTCTAAAAATCTTTGAGTAATTCTGCTTGCATTCTGTCACATTTGGTTCTTGAGACTATTGTGAGAGCCTTCCCAAAATCCTAAAAAACACCAGTGTAGTTCTTTGTGTAAGACTGCTGTAGTAGGAAACACTGCTGCCAGTAGGATTTTATGGGTGTGTCAAGTCCCTTGAAAAAAGTTAAAAGCAGTGCTGGATTGAGCATTAATGTGATGATTCAATTTTTAATTGAGTTGCCTGAGGAAGAAGTGTAACAAATTTGTAAGAAAATCACTGAAGAGGAAGGGTTAGGTAGAAAAGATTGTTCTTCAGGAAACTATTATTACATAAAGGATCTTGAGAAATAATGGGTCAGAAACCACTGTGAGCAGTAAAAGTGTCTTTTAGTCTGGCTTGAAAATGGCTAAAGGGTGCTTTAATTTGACCAACTAAAATACTTCACGTTAAATGAGTTGATTTTAGTTCAGTTATAGAGCACAGATTTGTGCTGCACAATGCAACAAATTCAAATTAAATAAAATAGAACCAAATGAATATGAACATACTTTTATAAACTTGCACAAAAGCCATTTGCTGCAATTCAGCCAAGGAACACACTTGTGAAGGAGTCTGGAAATGAAATGTCTGAGTCTCCAGTGTGGCTTGTCCTCCACCATCCTTGGCACTGCCTATTTCTGAATTGAGAAAAAATAATGTCAGTAAAACAAGACTTGAATAAACCTGGGGGGCAGGGAGGGTCTTTCATGGTCAGTAAGTCTGTTCACATAGGGAACAATGGCATCTGAAGGGGAGAGCAAAGCACCAAGCTTGAAATTATTTTCACTTTGAAGGGGGAAGGGTAGAATTGTAAACATATGTCTGTGATCTAAAGAGAAATCCTTGAACCTGTTACTGTCATGCAAGCTGCAGTTGTTTGTGGAGTGTGACTGATGTCCAGTAGAATGTAAAATATCTCGAGCTGAAAGGCCTTGGGGATATCATTAGAAAATGTCAGTGTCCCCCTCAGGATAGTCAGATAGCATGTCAAGTGTCACTTTGCCTGATAGTAGAGAAACTTTTCCTTTGCATCAAAGGAGAGCTGTAGAAAATGCATTTTTCAGGATTAACTTAAAACATATAATTCACTGAGCATGCTTGCTGCATTAGGTCATCTGTTTGGGTATGTGGTAAGCAGACCAGGCTGCTTTTTGAACAAAAGAGGTTCACCAGCATCTCACAATCTTCTGGGGCATTGAATTTATTAGTTGAAATAACCTAGCTCCTCACCTCTTTAAAAAGCCTTTCCTTGCAATGAACATACTGCCTAAAAAACACCAGCCCAGCACATTGTAAATTAAAGCTTTTTCCCTCTGCCTGTTTTTTTGGAGCCCTACTTTGTACACAGTGTTATTTGATCATGCTTGCCACAGGCTTCCCAGACATCAAAGCACAGTTTGAGATAGAACTCGGTGCCCCTCTGAAACATGAGCAGAGATCTACCTGTTTGATTGGGGCTTCTCTAATTTATTTTATTTTCTGCCTTGCTGTTTTCCCCCCGTGGGGGCTGCCTCCTGTGCATTTCGACTGTGCTCAGTTGTGGTTCGTCCCAGCCTGGTTAGCAGAGGAGGCTCCTCCTGCCTTGCTAAAATCTGCCTCCTCCTGGGGATGTTCAGGAAGGCTGCCCAGCCGAAATTGTCATTACTGGGTTTGATGGTTTGTGTTCATTGGGTTCCTTGCAGTGTAATGTTTCAGAGTGGCTATTAATAACTCAGCACTATGTGAATATTAAAAGAGGCTTGTGTGTCTCAGTTAGGAAAGGGGATTAATGCAAAAATGCTTTTTTAAGAGCAGAGCTATGATGTGGAACCAAATTCAGACTGGTGTCAAATGAGCTGATGTGGCCTTCCCCAAGTTTTGGGTTTGCTAAAGTGCTGGTTTATGCCTGTGCTCTGCTGCTGGAGTTTTCCAGACAGACAGAGAGCTTCCCTGAAATGTGTGGGGCCTCTCTCCTCTTCAGTCTGGTGGACAAGAAGGGAGAAAACCCAAGTGAGGAGCAGGCAATGGCCACATGATAGCTCTGCAATCAGCTGCTAAAATCCCTCCTTTCCTCTGGAAAGCTGGGTGAGGGTGACTGTGCATTTGGGGATTAAGTGCGACCAAGTTAAGAAAAACAGTACCTTAATCCTGTTTCTCTCTCTCTTCTCCCTTCACTCCATGCTTTTCATTCCCCGTTATTCATCCCTTTTTTTCGATATCTCTTTTTATTCATCCATGCCCTTTCCTGTCTCCATGGGACACTGTTTTGTGGGCTCCTGGCACCGCACACAGCTCACCCTTTCTTTCTCCAATCAGGATGGCGGCCTAGTGGAAGAGCCCACTACTTCACCATTTTTGCCTTCACCAAGCCTGAAGCTCCCCCTTTCAAACAGTGCACTCCCTAATCAGACCCTGGGCGGGATTGCCTCAGGGCTGGGCATGCAAAACTTGAATTCTTCTAGACAGGTAAGGCTGTTGGGGGAGATCCCAAGGGGAATTTTGGATCTCTTGGAGTAGCTGCTATTGCCCGTCAGCCTCTTCCCCAGGGAAGATGGGTTTAAACTGGAAGTGCAACAGCTTTGTTCATGTGAAATACCAGAGGAGGGACTAGCTGCTGTGTAAACATTTCACCTTACAGGACATAAAACAACTGCTTAGTTGTAATTAGCCTGCTGATGGCACATATCCATCGAGAAGAGACTGTAGTGTTGTGGGTTTATACCCTTGAACCCTGGTGTGGCTCTGCCTTTGCTGATGGGAAATCTCTTTTTTTGAGGCATTACTAGTTGTCATAAACTGGAAGGGCAGTGAGATTGCTCTAATTCATCTTTCCTGGCTGATAAAATTATTCTGTGATGAGATGGGGGAGAAATGATGGGGACTTTTTTATTCCTGCTCCAAGTGTCAAGACATCTCATAGTTGGCAAGAAAGAAACTGGCCTTCCAGCACCTGGGTCAGGTAGAGCATCGAGTTAAGGGGCTATTTTGGCCCCTGGGCTGAGAGGGAAAGAAAAGGAAAGGAGATGAAGGAGGGAAACTAACTACCATGAGAGTGAGAGCCATAAAGTACTGTTGATTATGACAAGGTTATTTTTGCCATCAAACTGAAGTTCCAGCAAAGATGCAAAATAAACAACACAGAAAAACTTCATCATTCTATTGTGGCTGCTTATTCTTTTCAAGTCAGTTTTCCTAAGGCAATACTTGTCCAGCACTTACAGCCCACTAAGCACATCTTTCCAAAGCAGTCTCCACTAATAGCATGTCCATCATCAGTAGCTTTGTAAAATGACTAAGTGAAAAAACTGCTTAGCCAACTGGAGGATGAGGTTGCTGTGAGTTTAATGACTCCATTCTCCTGTCCCTTGCTATATAAATACAAATATTTTTGGCAAGTACTTTTCATTGTTCATCCTGTTACCCTCCAAGGTTTTGCATCCTTATAAAAGCCATCTTCAACTTCAGCTGCCTTTTATTCAGGCATCTGTACAAAGTTCTGGAGGTTTGGGATGTTGGGTACGTGGCAATCTTTGCCCTGCCCAGTTCTAAACCTGGTTTCCAATACAGTCTGCGTGTGCTGGTCGCTTGATTCGTGCCTGTCATAATCCCTGAGAACAAAGCCTGCACAGACAGGTACCAGCCAGGTTATGTGCTGAGTGGTGTCTCTGAGTGCCTGTGTCACTGTTGTCCTGCTGCAGATACCGAGTGGCAATCTGGGTATGTTTGGCAATAGCGGAGCAGCACAAGCCAGGACCATGCAACAGCCGCAGCAACCGCCAGTGCAACCTCTTAATTCATCCCAGCCTAGTCTTCGTGCTCAAGTGCCTCAGTTTCTATCCCCTCAGGTCAGACAACACCTCACTCAGATGTTTTCTCTTTCCCTGGAACGCTTCCCATGTGCTCTGTCGTGCTCCTGAGGCTTTGCAGCCACCCCTGCCTGGCTGTGTCCGTGTCATTTATTTATTTCCTAGGCAGGAAGATGTGGCATTAGCTGGGGTTTCTCACATGCACGTCATGTAATTACCTCTGAGAGCATCTTCTCATGCTCCTTTTTGCACAGTGGTGTTTCTGAGGAGTTTGTCTTCATCTCTTTTTTTTATAAATGAACATTTGAGTACAGTTATTAAGGTTGTATTAGAGCCTCTTGCTAATTTTTATGATAGTTCATGGTATTACTTCTGGTGATAGTAACATTTTCCAGCTGATGTGACTCTTATTAATGGCTCACGCAAGCTGCCACTGTTAAAAGTAAATGTACGATGTTTAACACTCTTCTCTTCTTTAGGTTCAAGCACAGCTTTTGCAGTTTGCAGCAAAAAACATTGGTCTCAGCCCTGCACAGTTAACCTCGCCAATTAATAATCCTCAGCATATGACGATGTTGAACCAGCTCTATCAGCTGCAGCTGGTAAGTTAAAAGATGTGGCAGATAAGCTCTAAATCAGAATTGAAAGCATGAAGATAAATTAGGAGAATGACTAAATTTTTAAATGACACGACAGATCTTCAAAACAATCAGCTGCTGATTTCTTTGGTAAAGTTTCTTTTTAAAGAAACACGATCATATTTTTTTGCCTCGGGCTTTATAAATAGTCATTTTTGGAATAATTATCCCTTACAGCTGATCAGTGGAGCTAGAAGTCAGTTGTCTTCCTACTGGTTTGAATATTACACATTGTGTTCTCAAGTAGCACTGGTCTGTGTGTTACATGTCAGTAGGAAGAACTGATTAAACTGATTATGTGTTACAACATAATGAGAGCAATCTTAGCAGTGCTGGTCACCTGAGTTACCTGCAGAACTTCTTCACTTGCCTCACTAAAAAATAAAGTGTAATTAAAGTTTTCTTTAATTAATGGAACGTACATTAAACACATCATGTGATAAGAACTAGGTACTTCTGTGTACTTTTGCCGTGTTTGCAAATTTTATGCCTATATTTTTAATGCGTATGAAAATACTTAATTGGATTTTAAGAATATTTTAAAAAGAGGTACTGTGAACTCAGTATCAGGCAGGATTAAAATTAAAATTACAGATGACAGACTAATTCAGTTGCTGGTCTCCGTGAGCTAGTCAAACTCTTTTATTAGTAAAAGTGTTTGATACTATTACTCATTTCTGATTATTTCCCTAGTTTTGAGGAGCACGGCATTATTCTCATAATAATTGAATAGTACCCAGCTACTTGAAAAATACCTGTACAGAATTCCTCTGGATTTTTAATTCATGTGTTTCATAGAAACTTACCTTGTAAAAAAATTTGCTGCTGAGCCAACCACTTGAAAATCATGGATTTTTTTCAGAATTAAAACATCACAAGTAATTTAACTACAAAGTGTTGGCAGAACTCAAAATGGCCAGACCAAAAATAACAATTGGTATTTATCCTATTTGTATAATATTATAAACTTCTATTTTAATTTTTTGCTTTGTGTTACAGTTATTTCAGAAAAAAAAGTAGGTTCCTATCTTCAATGGCCACATTTTGCCATGTGAATTTTTTAATTTTTTCTTTTTTTTTTTTTTTTTTAATGAACGTCAGACTTAAATAAATGTATTACAAAATACATTCGTGACAGGATTATTCCTGTTGCTTCATGGAGTGTTTTCAGAACATGGCAGGACTTTTCTGTGTTGGTGCAGCAAAGCAGTTGAAGGGAGCGTGTTGAGCTTGCTGTGTGTGCTGTGTCTGACCTGTCCCTGTCCCTGTCCCTGTCCCCACAGGCGTACCAACGTTTACAAATCCAGCAGCAGATGTTACAGGCTCAGCGTAACGTTTCCGGACCCATGAGACAACAGGAGCAGCAAGTAGGTGTCCCTGCCAGCTCAACCTCTGCTTTAGGGTTTGGTTTCAGTAGCTTGGAGAGGCTCAGTGACATTACACCAAAGCAGCTAAAGCATCCTTAATTTAGGAATGCAGTACACAGACAGGGAAGGGGCTGAGTGATAAAGCTGCTCCACAGCCTTGCTGGAGGAAAGCTCTTCAGCCCTTAATGCAGCCAATTAGTATTTGTAAGGAGCTCTGCAGTGTGTTGTTTCAGAGAAAGGCAGAGAAATGCAGTGTTTTTGTGGATTGATCACTGACAGGTGTTTGTTGGCTCTCTCCCTGCAGGTTGCACGTACAATCAATAACATGCAGCAGCAGATCCAGCAGCACCAGCGCCAGCTGGCCCAGGCCCTGCTTATGAAGCAGCAGCCTCCCCCTCCACATCTATCTTTGCACCCCTCTGCAGGCAAATCAGCCATGGATAGCTTTTCACCCCATCCCCAGGCTCCCGGCCTTCCTGACCTGCAGACCAAAGAGCAACAGTCTTCACCGAACACCTTTGCTCCTTACCCTCTTGGTGAGTGTCCTCCTGCAGCAGCTCCACACAGGGAGTGTGTCTCCTTAATTCACACCTCAGTGTTTTGCTCCACAGTGTAACAAATGCAGATAGAAATTTATCTATATTTATTAAATAGCGTTGAAATGCCAAAACGAAATCGTGCCCATGTGGTAACTGTTCAGGTGGGCGGTATCTGCTCACCTTTGGTCTGCCTACAAATATCAGAAAATTTGCCTAATTAACTGCTTTCCTATGTTGCTATTTATGAACTAAATAAAAATTACCAGCGTTGTGTTGTAAAATACACAAATGTCATATTGATAAACAGGAATATCATCTGGGAAAAAGTTGTGCAAAGTCATCTTTCTGCTGTAATCAGCACTGGTGAGGCATCAGTTTGGTCAATGTATTTCATGAAATACATGGATCAGTTTGAAGGAATGCAGAAAGATTATAGACTGGTGAGCAGAGGATTTCATTTTTTCTTTAACAGTTGTGTTAAAGAAAAAATTAAATCCTCTGCTCACTAGTCTAAAGAGATGATTTAAGAGGCATGCAAGTGTCTTCAAAAATGTAAAGGCGAGCTAGGAAGTTTTCTTGCATTTCCTAGTGCAAGAGATAATAAACTTGAGCTGCATGAAAGGAGATCTGGGTAGACATTAAGGATCACTTGGTTTAAGCAGAGTAGAGTACTGGAATAAATTATCTGGGAAGTTCCTGAAATCTTCTTCACCAGCATTCTGTGGTAGGTTAGACATGGACCTGTCAAATATGATTGAAGTCAAAATAATTGATTGGGCCTGGAGACAGAGTAAACAGAGCAACCTTTCAGACCTGTTTGCTGTGGGATTGTTTGATGTATGCTACAGACTTCTTTTATGACATAAAGGAATTAATTTAATCTCTTTGTGACACTCTTTATGCTGGGTACAATAGTATTGCCAAGCTTTATCTGCCATGCAGCAGTTAAGAAGGTAATTCTGACTGCTGTGGTGAGCTGTTGTGGCTGGGAGCATCAGAAGGCAAAAGAATTTGTGAATTAAAGGCCTAAGTCTGAGAGGTTCTTATGATATCTCAGCTTTCTGTGATCTGCTAACATTCAGGATTATATATCAAAAAAAAGACCCAGATTCGTGTCACAGAAGCATGTCAAAAATTATTCCCTAAATAACAGTCTGAGTGATTTTGTTCTGTGTGTACAAAACAGAAGCCCAGCTACTGCAGAACCTAGTTGCTAGTGCTCTGATGAACAGCAGCTGTTTGTTTGACCTTTAATTAGCTGCTTTTTGGGGGGCTTTTTAGCAAAATGAAGTGGCAGACATTGTGGGGGGGTGCTGGGGAGACATTAGGAATATTTTGGCTTAGCCATGGAATGCTGCAGACTGCTTTAAATCCAACATTCCAGTGCATTCTTCCGAGGCAAGTAAAGAGACTGCAAGTAGAAACACTGACAGCTTTAAAATATTATCCCTACATCTTTTTTTCTCCCCTTTTTAGCAAGGTTTTAACATTTTCTGAATTCATGGGAGTTCTATTGGTGTTCCATAAAAGCAAAAGTCCTTGAAAATACGCATTGTAAATGCCACACGTGCATACAGATGTCTGAAAATCAATGCTCAGTAATTCCTACAGCTGGATTTTCAAACACAGCCTTTTCAATCCCTCAGTAGATGATGGATATCTAAGGATCTCTTTCCCCCCTCAGCTGGACTGAACCCGAACATGAATGTAAATAACATGGACATTACTGGTGGTTTGTCAGTGAAGGACACTTCTCAGTCCCAGTCTCGCCTTCCTCAGTGGACACACCCCAACTCAATGGATAATCTGTCTAGTGCTGCTTCTTCTCTTGACCAGAACTCCAGCAAGCACGGTAATGTCCCCTGGCACCCCCTCCAGCCTGGGGTTTGGTGATTCCAGCCACAGTGCAATTGGAATTATTTCTCTCGTGTTCCTTTTTTGTTGTAAGTGCTCGCGAATGGTTGGTACCGAGCGCCTTTGAGCCCGTGAGATTTTATAGATGGTTTCTGCAGTGAGGGGCTTGCAGCTGTCACTCCCTACGTGCAGTGTAGGAATGGTTTTTTCATTTGTTGAATTTTGTTGCTGAGATCATGGAGTTCAAGTAAAACAGGCCTTTAGTGTTGGCAAAACAAGTCCCACAGTCTTCCCTTATCCCAGACCTGCATACCTTCAATCCAAAAAAACCTTTCATTGGCTTTCTCCCACAATTTTTCCAGTATCATCAACCTTTCCCTGTACAAAGGTATGATAGATTACATAGTTACTCAACCTAGAGTTGGGGGCATAAACTTCTTCCTTTTGCAGAAGTGATTGCTAATCTGTATGATCACCTTTTATCCCCAATGCCTCCAGTATCCTGAGCCAGTTACTCCTTTATTTCCTGTACCAACTTTATTCTGTTAGAACATGGGGTTCTGTTAACTTTATTATATCCTGGATTTTATTATAAGCAGCATGAATTACTTTTTCTACAGCAGTTTTTTTATTCTGCAAGTAGCTGCACTGCTGATGCCAAATTGTTTGATAGTTTGTAGGAACATGAGAACAGCCATTTCAAATCATCCATCCTGTCAGCACTGAATGCCTAGGGAAGGATGAGATGAGGGATATTCCTTAGCATGCTGTCTCAGCAAGTTCCTATTTACCATCAGTGTGATGAGTTGAATTACTTCGTCTCTTTTTGGCAGGAATTTAGTGCAGAATTCTTTAATTTGAATGTTTAGATTGTACCAGCAGTGTGTCTCTCAGCTGTAATCTCTGCTAAAGCTTCAGATGCCGTTAAGCTTGGCTTACAGTGTTTGCATTTCAATTTTCTTTTTATCTTTGTAATACAGGAAGAAAAAAAAAAAAATATGTATATATATATAACCTGATGAAATTCCATACCCACGATCCCCATTTCACTCCTTGCAGGTGCTATTCCTGGAGGTTTGAGTATTGGTCCTCCGGGAAAGTCCTCCCTCGATGACTCCTACGGCCGCTATGATCTGATGCAGAACAGTGAGTCTCCTGCCAGCCCACCTGTAGCTGTTCCTCACAGCTGGTCACGTGCCAAATCTGATAGTGATAAGATTTCCAATGGCTCCAGCATAAACTGGCCACCAGGTAACACAATCCAAAGCCTTGGTGTTGGACTGATGTCCCTAAAATGGATGGGTTTGTCGAGTCCTTCTGATGCGCAGGAGCTTTGGAGAGTTATGACTTCACACACTTCCCTTTTTGTTGTGTTTGAAACAGAGTTTCACCCAGGAGTGCCATGGAAAGGACTGCAGAATATTGATCCTGAAAATGACCCTGATGTTACTCCTGGCAGTGTTCCAACTGGGCCTACCATAAACACCACGATCCAGGATGTGAATCGCTATCTGCTCAAGAGTGGAGGTAAACACACAAATTGCTTCCACATCTGTGCATACTTTCTTTTCCCTTCCAAAAAGGCTGACCTCATTTGTTACAGATATAACATATTTTTTGCATGTGCTCCTAATCTAATAATGCTTCTGCTCGGAACTGTCACTGAATATCCAGAAATAATTGTTTTAAAGAAGGGATTAAGAAGTTTCTTGTTTTCCATGGAAATGTAAATATTTTTATATTGGGGAAGGCTGTGAGATGTAATTTAAACTTCTGTGGTCACTGGAAGTTTTTCTAACCTGTATCACATGGTTTTGAACAAGATTTTGCTCTCCACATTGCCCACCCTCCTCCATGTACTTTGTGAAATTCTCAGAAGACAGAATACAAGAATTCCACAGTTGTCACTGAGGCAGCAGGCTCCTGGTACACTAATTAATTGTAGCTTTGTTTGAAGATCAATAAGCAAAATAAATTAGAACTGTTTTATCTCCAAAACCATGAAAAGAAGAAAATAGGGAATTGAGTAGCAAACTCGGATTTCCCAGTACTATTTCCATTCCTTTTGTCCTGGCAGTGCTTACTTCAGAATAAAAAGGGCATTCTGTAAAACAATACAGCATTGTGATTGTGCTACTTGTTAGCTACATGTGCTGGAAGTTGATCAAAGGAAAGGTGGCTTGGTTAATTGTGCTCTCGGTGCCAAAATAGCCAAGTTATCTGCACTCTATCAGAGCACTGCAGTAGGCACAGGAATAGCATAATCAGGCTGTCCAGAAGGACCTGTCAGGATTAAAAATGTGGGGTTTGTTCTAACAGCTACATCTGTGATCCCAGCACAGATTGTAAATCAGGGCTGTCCTTGAAGTGGGTGTCCAGCTCTGGGCTTGTTACCTCAGGCAAGGGATGTGAAACATGAGGGAAGGGAAGGGAATCCAGAGAGTTGATTGCCTGCTGTGGTTTTGGTTTGCTCTTAGCAGGAAGCAGCCTTTCTTTCAGCTGAAACGTGGAGTATTTGGGTGATGAATAAGGTTGATTTAACTTCTAATGACTCCAAAGTGCTTCAAGG
The DNA here is from genome assembly GCA_013400775.1 of Chaetops frenatus. NCBI lineage: Eukaryota > Metazoa > Chordata > Aves > Passeriformes > Picathartidae > Chaetops > Chaetops frenatus. Next base: position 22,675 of record VZTR01029167.1, on the reverse strand, counting down.
GGGCAAGCAGGTTTGAAGTTATAAAGAGACAGGCATAAAGATGTAATTCAGTGACACTTCAGATACAATGCACCCAAGAAATGCCCTTTAGGTCTGAAGCCTAAACCTACAGAGCTGTAGCTGTAAATCAGATGATACCTGCTACAGGTCTTGCTGTTTCAGAGAAGGAGTATTAGTTCTCTTGGTACATAATCTGTGGAATGAAGAAATGACTCCTCTCCTCAGAGAGGGTCAGCAGAGATGGTCTTTGCAGAAGTAAACAGGCCCTCAAGAGCTCAGACCTTCTGAAAAGCAGTGCCTGTGGGGGTCACTGTGTGCTTCCTTTCCTCATTAGCTTCTTAGCTTGGTAATAATAGAATTTAAATAAAAACAGTAGTTTCAGAATCTGTTTCTTCATGCTTGAATAACTGTAGCCTGAAGAACAGAGCTTGTGCTGACAGAGCTGCTCCCCATTTACAGGGTCAGGCTGTGGGGTGTGCTGTCCTTGCCCTGTGCACTTAAAAACAGGCAAAACTTCAGCTTTTGGGTCAATTTTTGCTTTGCCCTGTTTGCTATGAAGCTTTGTAGGTTTGGCTTCTATGATGTGAGAGTTGTGGATACAGCCATGAGGAATCAGGACCAGATTCAGCTTTGCAGGCCTTTGAATCTGCTATAATTCCATAGTTCCTGCCTGGGGAATAGATTATTTCCAGACAGGGCCTGATAGAGAGTTCTGTTGCTTGAAACTGATGTCTGCATTGCTGTCCCTTGGAACACAGAGAGTCTGGTTAAGGTAGAGCTTGGTTGGTTGTTGTTGCAGTTGAAAACAAAGCCTGTATTTTTTATTGAGCTGTGAGGGATGAGTTTGTCCTTTTACTTTCTCCTTTCTGCCTCAACACAGTGCTCTTTGCTACAGAGTTCACCTATTTTTATTAGTCAGTTAAAGATGTTTCAGTATCACAGCCCATCTCCGTGTGTCAGGAATGATAAGTCACCCAGGATACACACTTGATTTTGTTGGTGGCTAGAGAGAATACATCCAGCTCTCCTGGTCTTTGCAATGAAGATTTTTGATTTTATGTTCAGTTTCTTTCATTTGCTGCCAGTAAGGAAATTGTACATATGCTTAGATAGCTGCTCAGATTGTAACTGATTTACTGAGGTGTTTCGTGCTATTTCATTTATGTTATCAGTTTGAGAAGAAATTGCTGAAATATATCTTTGCTTTTACTGAAAGTCTGCAAAAATTTAAAGATACTTGTGGGCATTAGGATGTAGGGGAAGTGTTTAGCTTGAATAATTTAGGACAGATTACCCATAGTAAGAGGTCAGTTTATCATACACATCTCTGCTCATCTACAGTTGCCATTGCCTAAGTCAGCTGGCAGAGGACCTTTATAAATGAAGCCTGTTCCTCTGAGACTAAACACTCTTAACACTGATTTTTTGAGTCATGTGTCTTAAAGGAAATGCAGAATTTACCTTCTGCACTACAGATGTTCCTGTGCCAGCTTTCTTCTCTTTCCTACTAAAGACTTCTGCCTCACTTTTATCACACTTCCAGTAACATTTCATTCCTAGACTTCAGAAACCAGGCCGATTAAGGAGAATGCTTTGCATGGTTTGTATTTGCACGTAATAGATTTTGCTTATGTCACACCAAACATCATTATGCCCATCTTTCTTAGTTGCTTCTCTGCTGGTTCTGCAGGGTCATCCCCAACATCATCTCAGAATGCCACGCTGCCTTCATCGAGTGCCTGGCCGCTTAGTGCCTCCGGCTACAGTAGCTCTTTCAGCAGCATTGCATCTGCACCTAGCATTGCAGGTACGGCCTTTCTGCTTCCACAGCTTCTGCATTCCCAGGAAAAGGCCCTAGGGAGTGCTCTCCCAGTGCTTGCAGGAGTGCTGCCCCAGGCAGAAGTGTGTTGGTAGCCCTGTGCTAGGTGGCAGCCCTCCTGGCAGCTCTGCGGTGGGGAGTGGTGGATGGAGTGCCTGGGATTGTGCTGAGGAAAAATGGATTTATTCCACTGGCTGCCACTCAATGCTAGCATTGAGATCTTTGGGGGAGAGGAGCACTGTCCAGGGCCTCAGCAGGAACAGACCCTTCCTGGAAGAGCTGGTGTGGAATTTGTGGTAATGAACTCACTGTTAAAAGTGAAACATTCTCAGCTCAGGGAAAGCTTCAGTAGTACCTCCAGAAAGTACTTTTTGCATGTCTCTGGAGGGGTTGGGTTTGGGACTCTTCAGTGTCGTTTAATAGTCAAGCCAAAGCCTGATGCTGCCCTTTTATGGCTGAGCTTGTAGGTGAGCTAAATAATTACCCCATTTTCTTTACTGAGCTCTGTATTCTGGAGCTTTTCTTTGCAAAACATGGAAACTTTGCTTGCAAATGAGCTACCTAAATATGCAGTTTGTCCCATTACAAAAATGTGATGGGCTGTATAGATGGATTAGAAAAGAAAAAGCTCCCCTCCCCTTCTCTGAAGGTGCAGCCTCTGAGTCATGCTGTAGAATGCAAAACAAAAGGGCTTTTTGGGATGTTTTCCTCCACTGAAAGGAAAATAAAGGAGTAGCTTGCTTTTCTTTATCTGCCATGCATTTCTGCTTTATTTGCTGCCTTTTTTTTGTTGTTGTTTTTGCAGTGTCATCTAATGTTTGTGTTACCCCCATGAGAAGGAGTGACATAGCAATATCTGACCTGTAGTGCTGTGCCTGTATTGGGTGCCCCATCACAGCCTGGGTTGCTCTGAGCTCTCAAACTCAGATTTGCTCCCTCTCCTCTCACCATTTTACACTCATTAATGTCCTCATTGTCATTGTCAGATTATTTTTGTTGCTATAATTTGCCAGAAGATGGGAGAGTGGTTACCCTTTCACTTAAATTGTTATGATTCAATGTGAAATAATTGAGTTAAAGGATTTAGATAAATGGAGGCAATTTGGGGAGTGTGTGTGTGTATGTAACTGAGTCTGTGATTTTGCAACTGGTAAATTTGGCTTTGGGACTCATCAAATTACTCAGTGCCTGCCTGATGCCTTAAAGCACTGATTCAGAACAAACTTAAATCTGCCAGTTCTAGTTTTATAAAAATTCCTGAGATTTGCATCTTGGACTTTATCAGACCAAATATTTTCTTGTTCTCTGCAATCAGCATGAAAGCATTAGGGCAGTACAGTCACAGCATCATTTGCTGGGGCAGAAGATGCAGGACTGTGTCCCTTTCACCCATTCCAGCCCTACATGATGTGCTGCCAGTGTTGGTATCAGCAGGGAAATTGGGCTCTAATTGCACAGCACATGGTGGTGTGAGGAGGAAAGGCAGGGATGCGTAAGTCTAAAGGTGAAAAAAGATTTGTCTTGTTACCCATTCTTTAAATCAATTCTGTCTGCCCCTTTGAATGCTGTACTGTATTTACTGTTCCTGGGTTTGTGTTATTTTATAAAACTTTCATTTGGCAGGAACAGCAGTAAGAGTTTGAAAACTGATCAGGGAAAGAACAAGCAACAGCAAAAAGTTATGAAGACTGACAGGTTGTGATGTGGTCTGATTTTCTGAAGACTTCCCTTTTTTCAAAGATACTTGGAAAAAAGAGTATTAGGTTACTTCAAATATTCAGAAATAAAGTTTCTGTGGGTGTTTGATCTTTAGAATCTTAATAATGCATCAGAAGAACATATGGATATACTGGATTCTTTATATTAGGTAAAATGAGTTGTGCAAGAAAAGGTGTTTTAAGTCCTGTTAAACCTTTGAGAGAGACAATCTTGAAGTGTTTCATTATAATTTTGGTGAAATCAGATTTCAAATACCTACATCCATTTTCTGGTCCTTTTTCCATGTATCCTCTTCTACAAGAAAGCCAAACAATAGGTTTTCAAAAGGGAACTGTGTATGTTGCAGGTAGTGTGAGGTTCACGAAACACAAAAGTACTTAAAATTGTAAACACTGGTATAAGCAGGTTCAGAGAATATAGGATTTATAGCACTGGATGGTTCAGAAAGTTGCTCTTTCCTTCCTGAGAAGCTGGGAGGATGCAGCCCACGATAGCCATGAATGAAGGATACCCAAATGTACTGTTTTTCCATTGCAGGTAAACTGTCAGACATCAAGTCCACGTGGTCCTCTGGCCCAATCTCTCACACCCAAGCCTCTCTGTCCCACGAACTCTGGAAGGTACCCAGAAACACTACAGCTCCAACAAGACCTCCTCCAGGCTTAACCAACACCAAGCCATCCTCCACATGGGGTGCCAGTCCCCTGGGCTGGACCAGCTCTTACTCCTCTGGTATTCATACTTCTCTCTTCTGCCTTTTTTTTTTTTAGCATTTTTTGCTTCTACTCTGCATGTGAGGCTCCAGAAACCTCACACAGAGCTTTAACACAAGTGCTGGGGATGTTCTGTTCTGGGGATGCATCTCCTGTCTCCTTATTTCATGTAGGATAAGTTGTAAATGAAGCATTTTTCAGCTGGTCATGTTAGTGATTTTACATAGAATTTGCCCAATTTATTTGACACACAACTAGGATTTTTTTCCCAGTTTCTTAATTTCTAAAAATGTCTTTCAAACATGTGTCCTGTTTTGTGGTATGGTCTAAGACTTCAAGGGGAGCCTGTGGAACACATGGATATGAAAGATGTAGGACCTGATGGCATTGCAGAACCCTCAGGGAATGCCTGAACTTTTTCATGGAGGCCCCTTTTTTTGTTAGATGCCATTGTTTTGCTTTAATACAAATAACAGAAGCAATGGATCTGGCTATATATATATATACATGTATCTTTAGATATCTCTGTCTATATAAATACAGATAGATATGCAGGTATTACTCCTATGTTATAAAGCTGTTTTAATAATCTCCTTACACTAAGTTGAGAATTAAGTGTTCTTCCCTCTTCCTGCCATTTATTTTGTATGTTTCTTCACCAAACCCCCACCTGGGGGGAGCAGATAAAGCTACTACCAGGATTCTCTCTGGAGCACCCACAGGATCCACTGTGATTCTCAAATGCCACTCATAAATATCAAGCTTCTTACCAAGCTGTAAAGCACCAGGTTGAGGTTGTTAGAGCAGGTTTTCTTGGTTGTGTCCTTGTATCTTCAATCAGGACACTGTCAGTGCAGAAATACCTGCTTTGAATAAGTCATACACATTAATCCGCCATTGGCAGGAGAGCAGAGTGCTGCAGTGCTATAAAAATCTTTATTAACAAGCAGCAATCTGAGCTTGGACATCAGAACTGCTTTTAAAATGTGTCTTCCTGATAAATTGTAATGCATCCTGAGGATCCAGTTTGTTGCAGTGCCATACCTGCATCTGTTAGTTCCCTAATAGTTACTGTGGGAGTATGAAAAATGCCACAGATCTCTGAAATGTAACAAGAGCAGCTTTTCATTCAGCAGCCTTTCCTTCCAAGGGAGGCAGTAAATCAAGATGTGAGGAAACTGCTGCAGGATTTGTTTCCAGCAGCACTGAGGCTTTGTTAGTGTGTTGTGATTCCAGATAAATTTACCTGTAAGGTGCTCTCCAGAGACCCTGATCAAATGTTTTGTTGTGGAATTTGCGTTGCAGGTTCTGCATGGAGCACTGACAGCTCAGGGAGAACAAGCAGCTGGCTGGTTCTTCGGAATCTCACCCCTCAGGTAACTGGAACTGCACAAAACTGGGCAGGAAAAGACACTTGGATTTAAGAGATGATGAGACCAACATTTAGCAGCCTTGGCCATTTGATTCATTTGAGAGAAGAATAATTATTCTGCATTTATTACAACTATCTGTCTTCTACGGGGAATTTGTTAAGTTTTCAAAGTGCTGTCAAATCAAGTATGAACTTTGAAGCCTGTAATTAGTCATTCAGTGGGCACCATTTCTGTGTGTGTAAGTTTGGAGGTGAAGGATGTTGTAAAGCACATATGCAGAGATGTAAAATCCGATTTTCCTATGGGTTTTTTGGGTTCTTCTCATATGTCTGTCAAATCCTCTGCTTGTCCTTCACGGTGTCATTCCAAAGGAAGAACATAAGCCACAAAGCCTTGGATGCAGATATCCAAATTAATCTTGGGAAAAATTTAATTACATTTAGGAGGTGTGTTTTCCCTTTGACTTACTTCTGGATTCCTATGGACATCTAATGATAAATATCATTTGTATAACCTAAATTGGGGAAAACTTGTGCACTGAACTGTAAGGAGTTCTTAAAAAGACAGGCTGTCTCCCTCCATACAGAGAGCAATAAGTGTGTCATTAAGTACTTCTTCTTTCCTTTTACTTGTACTCACTCTTCAGCTTTTAAACACTTGTTAATTAAGTATTGAAGGTAAGATTACCATACCACAGGTAACCTTTGCTGCCCTTGCCTCCTCCCAGATCGATGGTTCCACGCTGCGGACCCTGTGCTTGCAGCACGGCCCTCTCATCACATTCCACTTGAACCTGACCCAAGGGAATGCTGTGGTCCGATACAGTTCCAAGGAGGAAGCAGCCAAGGCCCAGAAGTCTCTGCACATGTATGTTTCTGCTCCCTCTTTCTCTTGTTACAAAGCCAGCTCCAGCTCAGAAAATATTTTAACTGTGACCACTAGTTAGTTTAATCTTGATTTTCAAATTCACCTAATGGGAGACAGAGAAAAAAAGTTAACTGGGGGTAGATATTAATGTACTACTGAGTAAGAGGACAGCACAAAACTTAATTCAGCATTAATAATAGCCTCATTTAGGACCTGTCACCTGTAAGGCCACAAGGAATGTGTAAGACGTGATGAGGATTCCCAAGGAAGCTCAGGGAGAGCACAGGACAAGGTTTTAGCTTTAGAGAGAAGCAGAGAGGGTAAAACAACGCTAAATAAGGAATGTGTTCGTGGTGGTCACCATTTTTTAGAGGAGTTATGGGAGAAGTGTTTGACAACAAAATGGGCTTTTTAGGAGTTTTCAAATCCATGGGACTAGTTGGCATAAAGTCTGGAGAATTGGGGTGCTAAAATTAGTGCTATTTAGGAGGATAAAGAATACAGAGAGTGATGTTTCAGAATATTTGGGTATTTAGAGTTGGAAAGCAATTCCCTTTATCAGCAGGTTATAGCATGAGCATAATGAAAGTCCTGAGGTAGTGGGAGCATCACTTGGCTGGAGAGCTTCTCTCCTTATCCCTGAAGAGAAGTGAGGCTCCAGGATGTGTCAGATAGAGGAGGTGGCCTCCACATGTGTGGATTTGGGTGCTTGTGGATGTAGAAAGGTGGATAGAAAACAGGACAGAGGCTTGGCTGAAGAGATAGGGATTGCTCAAAGTGAGTGAATGTGGTGGAAATTTTCACCTCATTTTCAGCCTGGGGAAAGATGGATCCCTGTCACAGAATTGCTTGGGTTGGGAGGGACCTTAAAGCTCATCCAGCCATGGGCAGGGACACCTTCCACTATCCCATTGTGCTCCAACCCCATCCAGCCTGGCCTCAGACACTTCCAGACATCCAGGGGCAGCCACAGCTTCTCTGGGCACCCTGTGCCAGGGCCTCCCCACCCTCACAGGGGAGAATATTTTCCTCATATCCCATCTAACCCTGCTCTCTGTCAGTCTGAAGCCATCCCCCTTGTCCTGCACTCCAGGCTCTTCTCCACAGTCTCTCTCCATGCTCCCCGTGGGCTCCTTCAGGCACTGGAAGGCCGCGCTTAGATCGGCCCGAACAATCCCAACTCCCCCAGCCTTTCCCTGCCAGAACACCCACCAAAACTCACCCCATGCCTGACCTCCTGCTTGTGCCCCCTCAGGTGCGTCCTGGGCAACACCACCATCCTGGCGGAGTTTGCTGGTGAGGAAGAAGTGAACCGTTTCCTGGCGCAGGGGCAGGCGCTGCCGCCCACCTCCAGCTGGCAGTCCAACACTGGATCCACGCCGAGCCGCCTGGGCTCCTCGGGCAGCTCCCACGGGCTGGTGCGCCCCGACGCCGGCCACTGGAACCCCCCCTGCCTGGGGGGCAAGGGCAGCAGCGACCTGCTCTGGGGTGGGGTGCCCCAGTACTCCAGCAGCCTTTGGGGCCCCCCCAGCGCCGACGACGGCCGAGTCATCGGCAGCCCCACGCCCCTCAACACCCTCCTGCCTGGGGATCTGCTCAACGGGGAGTCCATCTAGGAGACCAGAGAAGGAGAAATGGAAATAACAATCATCAGCACTAACGGAAAAGAAAGAAATTTTCAAAGGAGAAAAAAAAAAAAATTTAAAAAAAAAAAAATT
>VZTR01029164.1:468679-538841 GCA_013400775.1 Chaetops frenatus | reverse complement strand
GGAATGGCTGAGGTCACTTGTTCTGTTCAGCCTGGAGGAGACTGAGGGGAGACCTCACTGCAGTTACAGCTTCCCCTCCTGAGGGGAAGCAGAGGGGCAGACAGTGATCTCTTCTCTCTGGTGACCACTGACAGGAGCCGAGGGAATGGCACAAGGTTGTGTCAGAGGAGGTCTAGGGTGGATATCAGGAGAAGGTTCCTCACCCAAAGGGTGGTTGGGCACTAGAATAGGTTCCCCAGGGAAGTGTTACCAGCACCAAGGCTGGCAGAGATCAAGAAGTGTTTAGACAATGCTTTTAANCTTTGTGTGCTCCTCCCAACTCAGCATATTTTATGTGATTGTGTGTATGTGAATTTGCCTTGTGCATTTACTTTTTGTGTGATTTGACTTTGTTTATTTGATTTTTTTTTTAAATGGTGTGTGTTTTTAACAGCATCCTATTTTATGTGAAGGAAATAAATATATGTGTCATGAATGGAAATGATTTAACAGAGTTTAGAGCCAAGAGGTACCATTAGACTATTTACCTAGGACTCTGGTATATTAGAGGTCTTTTAATATCACCTACTTATTCTTATATGAAAGCTATATCTGCTTCTTCNTTTTTTTTAAATGGTGTGTGTTTTTAACAGCATCCTATTTTATGTGAAGGAAATAAATATATGTGTCATGAATGGAAATGATTTAACAGAGTTTAGAGCCAAGAGGTACCATTAGACTATTTACCTAGGACTCTGGTATATTAGAGGTCTTTTAATATCACCTACTTATTCTTATATGAAAGCTATATCTGCTTCTTCTTCACCTTAAAGAGGCATTCTAGAAAGACAATCCATCTGTGCTACCAGTGGTTTGTCGTTCTGGTTAACAACACTCACTGTTAAATATCTGGCCATTGTTTCTTGCAATACATGATGCCTTTCTCTCCTAGATCAAAGCACTTCTCAGTATTCACTCTCTTCTTCCTGGGAAAAGGATTCATACTTGTAAACTCTCTTCTTCTGATCAGATAAACAGATTAAAACCTTTTAACTGTCTCCATGGACAAAAAATTTCACAATCTTCAAAACATTTTTAATTTTAAATTTTTTTTCTGAACACTTTCCAACTTTTCTGCTACAATTAAAAGGTGTAGAGTGCCAGTGAGGAGTGCGTCATTCTTCCATAGGGGGTAGCAGAAGACTGCAGCACACAGGGCATGGTCTCCTCTCTCTGCTGGCTCAGTATCCTTCACTTGCATGATAAAGATGGCATTGATGTCTTTTGTCAGAGAATATATGTTGTGTTTGCATCCAGTGTACTCCAGGTCCTCTTCAGACTCCTGATGCTTAGGAGCTTAGCTGGAAAGTTGAACAAGGGCAACCATCACTCCAAAAGCTGCAGTTTCATGGCTACATGTTTATCTACCACAGTCCAAGTCAAATAATGAGAATGGTTACACAGGGTATCTATAATAGATGCAGTTTATAATTTCTACTCCAGGAAAAATTGGAAGGAAAAAACATTATTTTTTATCACAGTCCCAGTAGTCTACAGATTCTCTACACATTACACATTCCAGAGTACTAGATGTCTCAGAAAGTTCTTGGGAGTATTCTGGTATTGTTACAGAGGTTAAAGGAATTATTTGTACCATCTTCTTGACCTAATCTCTCCCAAATTATGCTGGAATGTTATGATTTTTGTGGTTGACATTAGTGCTACTTTAACCAGTGATGAACCGGGCATTCTTAGAACTTGAGAGGCTCAGAGATGAACTTGCACTCAGATCAACCCTTCAGTGGTCAGCTGCCTTTTTTTACCTTCCTGCAATGTTTCCCAAGAAGAGTGCTCACCCTGGGGCCACCACACAAGCTTTGCACCTGTACTCCACAAAAGGCATTTCCTTCAAAGAAAACATCAAAGCTCTGAGAAATAACCATGAGAAACATTTTTCTGAGCATCATTCTAGCTATTATCTTGACACAACTGCTGTGTTCTGGGTACTTAACCCAGGAGATTAAATCTTTATGCACCAGTGCAAAAAGATCATATCCCTGTAATTTTTCATATATATAATTTCTCAGCTGCCGTAGTTTAAACTTGTCATATTTATAGCACAACTGTAATTTAGGTGAACACTTTAAAATGCCATTCTCAAAGGACAATTCCCTAGAACTTCTACAACAAATACCTACCCTTGACAGTGTATTGGGTGGTAGAACTTATCACTGCAGTCAGTTATTTTTCTTAGCCAGTGACTGCTTAATATTCTCTAAGAGAAAAATCATTAGGAAATCTGTACTAATAAATTACAGTACAGTGTAATTAAAGTAGTAACAAAAAGTAAGATTCTGTATGTAACTGCATTTGCTGCAGAAGTGAGTTATACAGGAGTAATCCACCTTGGATGCCTAGGAAAAACTGGGCTGGAGGAGGTATAGATAAAAATTGATTTAGCAACACTCTATCTGCTTTTGGTGGTCCTGTACCTACTTTTCAAACTATCTCTGCCTGTCTGGTGACAAATTAATAATTTCCATGTCTTCTTTCAATCATTGCAGCGTTTCCTGTATTGCCTACTGGTAAGAACCTTTCTGTACCTTGAGGATCACTAAACAGGGCACATTTTTTGGATCTTCAGTTTGTGGTCAAATCTGTACCATGCTAACAGAAAGTAGCTGGGATGACTAATGTAGCTAAAGGCAGATGACAAGAGCATGTACTTAAATCTCACTAAATTTTGTGTGATTTAGACATTTAATTACTTGCAGTGCCAGACTGGGGTGACTGTGTTCCTGTCAACACTGAGTCCTGTATTGAGCTGATTCTGTTCATCAGTCCCTAAGGACCACAGTGGTCAGAAAACCACAAGGCTTTGGGCACACTGAGAAACAGCCTCTAAAGTCAACTGCTGGTAAGAACTGAAGGTGATGTGGGTAGCTACCAGGCAGTAAAACGCACTTCTGGAAGAATACTTTTGGTTTATAGAATGTTTCTGGTTACCTCCTTTAAAAAGAAAAAGAAAAAAAAGTAAAAACAAAACAAAACAAAAAACCCCAAGCTATTTGGAATTTCCAAGAATACAAGAGAATAAGGAAAGCACAGGCAGTTTTGGAGTGACAGAGAGGGTACACCACATCACAGAAACCTCCAGCACCACTGACATTCTTGCTGTTGGCCTTGGATGGCAGCCCAAGGACTGAACAGGCAAACGAATATTCACTGCTCCCTGTGACCCCTCACCAGGCTTGGAATCCATGTGGAGAGGAAGCTCTTACTGATGTTGCTGCTCAGGCTGCTTTTGCCTAGCTCAGCCTCCGTGGTGTTGAACTGGTTTCTGTATCCTCAAACTTATCTAACAGACAGAAATCTTTCTGCACAGGCTGCTCTGTAGGGCAACTCCGTGAGCCTAAGTTAGGTTCCTGTTCTTCTTCTTGTGGAGCTTTCCTCCCCATGCAAGGCTCTGCAGACTTGCAGCTTAGATACCAAAAAGTGAAAACTTAAACCAGAAGTAAATCTTCAGGGACTTGAATGGAAAGACAACTTATTTCCTGTTTAGGTCACTAAAATCATTAAACTCCTTCTTATTGGAAGTTGGCAATTTTGATTCAGGGTTCAGGATATACCGTTATGTTTTCTGTTCAAAAATCACGGAGTGTCTGGAGAAAGAGTATATATGGGCTTTACAAGGCAATATTTTGTTCAATATTTTCTGAGATGAAAAGTAAAGAGGAAGCTAAACCACCAAATAAAAAATCAGTGAACCACTGTGTTCACAGTGGTATGTCATGAGCAGTGGCTTGGGAATGGAGAGCTTGACCAATGTACTGCTAAAATCAGCATCAAAGTGCTGTTTGTTCACAGCAAAGGTTCTGAAGTTGCCATTCTCTGTATGCTGCTTCCACATCTACAATGAGAACTAATCCAAACAGCTGCATTGGGCTTGTCACTGGCCTAAAAATCATTCTTTGATAGAAGACAGCCTTCAAGGAAAAAGGAAAGAACTTCTCTAGTCAGAAGGGCTAAGAAAGGGCTGTCCTTTAGAATTGCTCTTTCAGTATTGTCCCCTATGAATATTATGTCTGTTGCTATTTCAATGTGGTTTGCACTGCACACAGATTGTATTTCAGGTGTGGATCTGAAGCTGGGACTGATTTGAGGCTGTATGCTGTAATGAGTTCTGGACCTAAATTTCTTTGCTGAAGAAGCAGCTGGGGCAGCAGGGCCTACATCATTACATCTTGGTGTAGCTCTACACTTTGCCAGAGCACGTGTCTGTAAGTGAAGAAAAAGCATCTCATTTTCAGCTCTCAAATGCAAGAAGCACTCTTACTGCTGGTCAGCTTTTCTAGGTTTGCATCATAGCTTTGTTACCATGTAAACTTGCATTCCCAGCTTGCTAGCTCAGCAGGAATGCCTTCCTTTGAAGTGGACAAGGAACTCACAGCTTTGTAGAAAGGAGTATTTGGAATCCTCCTGGGATGCTTCTAAAAGAGATACCTGTAGATACAACCTGCATAACCTCTTAGAATACTGCTGAGCTCAAAAGCAAACATCCATATACAAAAAACACTCTACAAGTCCTGTTGTGTCAGAAAAAAATTAAGTATGTGTAGTATGTAAATGACCACACCACTGAGTTCAACTTTTATTTTTGCTGATAATCTTAAGCATTCTGCAGTCTGATTTCTCTGCCTTCTGATTATACTACATGCTAACTTTCAGTAGTTTTCTTTATTCTCTACAAGACTGTTGAGAAAGATTCTCTTGAGATTTGAGAGCCTGGAATTTTGTATTGCTTTTCTGCAAACTCAATGAATCATGATTAGAGCAAGTTAATTAGGATGAGAGGTTTTCAAGGTAGCTAAGTAAGACATTCAGAATATTAGTCACCTAGTCTCTCTCCAGACTCACTGGGGTGAGAAATGTAACTCCATAGATTCATATCATGTATTAAGATGGGAAGAATCACAGTTTTGGAGATGTCCATCAGTTTTCCTTGGGGTGTCCCTCAGTTCTATACCTAGATTTTGTACAGCCATGGGAGCGTGGAGGTCTGTGGGGGTTATTTCTAAACTTGCTGAAGCTTTCTGCCCCTGGGACTGGATCATTTCCATTACCTATTGTCTTTCTTCAGGTTATCTGAAGTATGACAGATTTTCTGTCTTCATCTATAAATATCTCCCAGAACAACATGAACAAATAAATATGACAAATAAATATTGCTCAGGCACATAGCTCTATAACCTCATGAGGTTATCATGGTTATACAGCCATCACCATGTGTCCATGGCAAAATAAAGCCAAATCAAAACAAAACAAAAATCCAACAAAAACAAAACCCCACAACTACAAACAACGNAAAACAAAACAAAAACCCCACCCAAACTAGGAAGAAAAAAAGTCAATTTTAGGCTGGCTAATTAAAACTAGTTTGGTCAAGCTAAAGTTCCATGGAAAGATGGAGCAAGCCTAAGGTGAAGAGTTGAAGGTTCTTTCCACTGATATTGAAACATCAGTTAGTACTTTGAAGTAAATCCCTAACTTTATGGATATTCTACTGACCTTTGCTTAGACAGGCAGAATATCTTTATGCAGTTTCATTAATACTTTCAGTGGAAAACATGAAAATTATACAAATGTTCCAGACAATGAAAAATGCAAATACAGATACATGTGAAAGGAAAGATGAATGAGTTGTCCTTACGAAGAAGAAAAAGGAAAAATCCTGGCTTGTGTGAGAATGAGACTATTACAAAAGGAAACATCTTGGTCCTTTAAATTTTAGACAACATTGATTTTAGTGGACTTCCTTTAATATTGACAAGAGGCTTAATTATAGTTTTTCAGCTCTTACAAGCATTCACTAATTTACCCAAGATTTGAGTATTTTCTTTGTTCTGAATGAACTACAAGTTCTGCTCTCTTTTTACTAATATAGGGTGCCATGGATTTTGCTTAGGCAGCACAGGTGTAGCTGGAGATGAATTTGGCCCAGAACATTTTCCCACATTAACAATCCACTTGACATTTAAAATGAGCTACACAAAGGCAACAGATTAATCAAGCCAGATATTGTAGATATGCCTAGAGCACAAAGGAAAACAACCCCACTGAGCTCAGAGCTGCACAGCCTGAACTATAAGACAGGTTTTCATTAAGTATGTATGATTCAGACAAATTAGGAACTCAGTAAAAGGGAAAAAGAAAACCAAACTATAATCATTCCTACACATTAAATTAATATTTAAAGTAATAGAGCTGTTTGCCACATTGCTGACCATGCAAACGTCTGTGTCTAGATGCTTAGATTATTTCATGTCCACCAGAATCTGCCAAAGTTTTTTTGTTGTTGGATTTTTCCCCCACTCTTCTACTGATTTGTCAAAGATTCCTCCTTGGCTCACAGAGTTCAGGCACAAATTAGGATTCCTTATAAATCAAACGCACTATGCAGTCACCAAATCACCATGACTTCCCACATGTCTGCATTTTAAAATGTAGACATTATTTTCAGACGTGGCTGAAAATGACATCTCTCAAAGATGCTGTTATTTTATATAACACCAATGTTACAGACATGAGAAGGGAATTGGCTTTTGTATATGACTGTTAATGAGCTTGTTAATTAGGTTATGAAGTTAATGATTTCATATGTTAATGATGTTGATTAGGGTTGCTGTTTGGGGGTGGTGCTCAGATGCTGGGCATTGATAGCAGAAAGTTCTGGATTTGGGGCAGGAATGGGTGTCAATCACAATTAGCATAAGGGGAGAGAGCGGAAGACCCCATTGGACTATTATGAACCAATCAGAACACGCTGGGAACAAATCAGCCAACCAGAACAACGTAAGGGGGTGGGGTCAAGGGAGGGGCCATACTCAGCTCTGGGGTATAAAATGTCTCTCCCCAGCCTTGTGGGTGTTCCTCTGGCCATACCTGACCTGTGGCTGCGAACCCAGCCCTGTTCCTTTGCCTTGCAGTTTGGCTGATCTCCATGTTATGAAATCTCTAATTGTTTATAGTTACTATTGTTAATAAATTTCCCAGTTTAAAATTTTATTGGCCNTTCCTTGTGTTAATAAATTTCCAATTTTAAAATTTTATTGGCGAGCCTTTTATTTCACTGACAAAAAAAAAAAAGTAGTAATGTGTGTTCCTAATTTAAGAACTTTGTACTAACATAGCTACTTATTAATATACTTTTGAAGTTATTTTTCAAAATACCATTGGACTTTACCACCATAGAAATTAAGATTAAAGATGTTCTGCTGAGTATAGGATTACCTTAGTTCAGGTCCCCCTTCTGTATAAAAGTTTTTAAACTTTGGTAAGACATTTATAATTCAATAGGTTACAGAAGCCTNAGAGAGTAATAATCTTTCAGCCAGAATGCAGGGCCGAAATAAGTTATTGGATCTCTGTAACCAGAATCCAAGCATGGCAGGCAAGTTGCAAAACCAGCAAGTTCCTTGGAAGGATCTGCAGAACACTGGCTCCATGAACCTGTTCAAACACCAGTCACAAAATGCTTCTAACAAAAACATGGTACAAANTGTACTTTTGTTTCCTTTTTTTACAATCTGGGTTAATAACATATCTCTACTTTGAAATATCTTGAAAAGGATAATGGTGCTATAAGAAATAATTAGCTTTTTTTTTTTACTTTGCAAAATAAAGTAAGAAAAAATAGAAATTTTCCCTTTAGATTTTTAAAAATGTTTCTTTTTCAGTGAAAATAATTAATACCAACCACAAATTATTACAGTCAGAGAGATTACACATGAAGATATCATATATGGGCAGTAATGTGGGTGACTCTATTTTTTCCAATGAGAGTTACACCAAGAAGAAAGTGATTAGGTAAGATATTGCTCCTTGTGTTTGTCCTACTTGCAAAATTGAATCTTTGATTTCTTTCTTTCTTTCCTTAACTCTCTTTAAAAAAAAAAAAAAAAAAAACAAACCCATGCCAACTATTGCCTTTCTGTGGTAGGTTTATATCTGCAT
This sequence comes from Chaetops frenatus, assembly GCA_013400775.1. Classification (NCBI taxonomy): domain Eukaryota; kingdom Metazoa; phylum Chordata; class Aves; order Passeriformes; family Picathartidae; genus Chaetops; species Chaetops frenatus. The sequence continues at coordinate 530,849 of VZTR01029164.1, read as the reverse complement.
AGTTTACAAATAATTTTGGCCACTCAAGATGTTTGAATCCAAAAAACCCTTCCTGCTGTAAGTGGCATACTTCTTTGGAAAAGGTTACTTTTCCTTTCCTTTTTAGAGTTGCAAGACTGTAGGTGCAAGTCCGCACATTTAAACAGAAATATTTTTGAGACCTTGTAGTCAAAGTAAGTTATTTAGATATTAACTGCAATATCATGGATCTGCCATATGCCTTATGTTTTCTGATTTGACAGAATCCATTAGCTGCAGATCTCATGGATGTGTGATCAGTGGATGTATTCCACTTCCACGGAAGGCATACTTCCACAAATGCACATGCAGCTGCAGTTGTTATGTCCAAGGAGATTGCTATTGGAAAATAATTGAGGCTGAAGTCCCACACTGTATTCTATTTCTGAAGGCTTTTAGAATACTTCAGATGAACTTAGCAAAAGCAATAGCAGATTACTCTTAAGAGAGTAATAATCTTTCAGCCAGAATGCAGGGCCGAAATAAGTTATTGGATCTCTGTAACCAGAATCCAAGCATGGCAGGCAAGTTGCAAAACCAGCAAGTTCCTTGGAAGGATCTGCAGAACACTGGCTCCATGAACCTGTTCAAACACCAGTCACAAAATGCTTCTAACAAAAACATGGTACAAAATATTTCCCAACTCTCTAAGGCAAATCAAATGCCACATAATTACCATAAATCTAACACTGTCTTGGGTCTTTGAAGTATAAACTTTTTCAACTTATGACAACCATTTATAAAAAATATCACGGGGTATACGAGACTGAAAATCACCTCAGTGATGTGGAAAAGGTGTAAATTATGGTGGAATATTTGTTTATTTATTCACTACAGTAGGCAGTGACTGGCAGCAGATCTCGATGATACATCATAGAAGTAAAGCTGCTGGTTTTAAAATGGCAATTTTTGTGCAAAAGCTAATAAATATCACTGAAACTTCCAGACATTATTCTTGCGGTTTTTTCAAGAGATAAGACCTTATGGCATAATAACACTTAGTCATTCACTTAAAACTCCTTCAAGCTCTAATAAAAAAGCATACTGCAGAATATCACAGTAGAAATTACTTCTACTACTTTTTGTCATCTTACAGCTTTCTGGTGCAGTCTTGTGGAGCAGTTGGCCACAGCAAGCAGAGGAGCCACAGTCATCTGAGAAGAGGACACACTGAGAGCAGATAGAGGTCAACTGTGATATTTTAGGAAGAGGTCTGAGCCACAGTGTTCAGCCACTGATTCTTCAGTCTTCCCCAAATTACAGAGGTTTCCAGATCCAAAGGCTGAATTCAGGCTCAAATTTTATGATTTTGCATTTTTAAAAACACAGGGTTTAGTATTCACAGATTGTGTTGGTCTTGTTGGAATTCTCAGAGGAGAACACAGTGCACCTGTTTTGTTTCTTCTCCTCCACATCCACTTAAAAAACTTCTCTTAATATTAACAGACTCAAAATCCATTTCTGAGTGTGAAACTGGAGTAAATTGAGGGTGTGAGGATAGGTGATTATAAATAAACATCTCTGCTTTTTGCTTCCCCTTTAAGATAAAATAATGGTATTTTTCATCTGTGTTTCTGTATAAGGCTGCATTTCAGGACCACATGGTTTTGGTAAAGAATTGCTACTGCTGTATAAGCTGAGAAGGTCTAGTCCCAGTCATTAGAAAGCCAAACACATCTTCAAAATATGGGTGTTGCAGGGCATCGTGGATGCAAATACCTTTTTCCTTTAATGTACTTGGAAAGCATTCATGCCATTTTAAAAAAGTTATTGATGATTAGAAAGTGTAGCTCTTCACCACCATCTTTTTTTTTTATGTGTAGATCAGTAGACTGTCTAGTTGATGTTCATTATCTTTGACTGCCCCTTTCACCTTTCCAGGTGGCTTATCTCAGTCCTCTCTTTGATGATTTTACTGAAATAAACTATCTTGACTAACTGAGATGTCAACCATGTGCATTTGAAAAGGGAAAGTAAAACCGGGCTTAAAAAGGACTATTCAGTGATCTGACAGTGATGTTTGATCTGAAGTTTTCAGATTTGGTTGATGTGAAAATCTGGAGCCCACTGCTAACATTATTGCTTGAGCAGAGCCTTTCCCACAAAGGGCTGTCTCAGATCCTTATCTGGAGTGTGTGCAGAAGGAGCCTGGGCTTTTTTTTTCTCCTTCACCTGAGGGAAGTAAACTTAGATGTCTATAGCAAAACACAAGTCACTAGCCCTATACTGAGCATTGTTTGCAGTATTTCCTCTTGACACTGGCCTGACTTGTAAGAATATTTACAAATTATTACACTGTGTCTTGAACTTAACATGCTACCTTAGGTGAGGAATCAACTCTGTCAAACCAGTTGCTTCAACTGTGAACCAGTTGAACACATCTCTCTCCAACAGGACAGGAATTTCTCATCAAAGATGAGAAAGCAAGGCCAGGCTTCTCATGAGACAGCAAGCATTTTCAGACTAACTGCCTTTCCAATTCAGAGCAGGGATTTCAGCTACAGTTTAGGATTACTTGCAACCTCATTAGCCCATTCTAACTAGGTTCAATCCCTCTTCTGCAATGTTGTCATATATACAAACCCTTTCATTCCAATGTGTGACTGATTCCTTTTTCCCACAGAAAGGGCTGCTTTTAATTTTTTTCCTTTTTCTTTTTTTTTTTCTCCAACAGGAAGATTCCTTGGTTTTTTGACCAGTACTAATGTACACATTGCTCTCCCGGAATACTCATCCCAACTCCTCACATTATTTCTGGAGGATACAAACTAAGGTGAACAAACTCTGTTGATATTATTGCTGAAACACAGTTTGAAACACTAGAATTTAAATATGTTGGCAAGAAAACGTCAAACATTACATTGTGAGGTTGTTAGGTCCTTTCTTATAAACCACAGTATACAATAAAATATTTTAAAATATCTCTAAATATTTTAAAGAGCAGTCACACTCTGAAAAGCAAGTATAAAAGAGCTTTATAGGTACTGTGCTTACTTATATTGTCTCATAAATTTGCTTACTATGTCTCAAAGTGCAATACATTACATAGATCCACTTTAGAAGATGCAAACTTCTCCAGCTTATCCAGAGTCTACTTGCACATTTGAAAACAGAGCTGTGAGACACAATTTTTTTTTCCACAGCGAGAGCTCTGCAGGAGAAAAGAGAAGGTGAAATAAACTCGTGGGTCTGAGCTCTGCAAGCCTGAGGGGGTTAGGACAGCACACACTCCAGTGCAGCAGAGACACTCAAGGGGCTCAGCATAGCTAGCAGGGCACGTTGCCCAAGCTGATCAGCCTGAAGGCTGCCCTGCTTTTGGCACTTGAAATCCTGTCCCAGAAGAGCACTGGACCATGGCCTGGGAAGGCACAAACCTGTGAGGAACTTCGGTGATTTCTGCACCTCACGCCTGGTGAACGTGGACCCACTGCTACATCTGCAAGGCACATCGGTGGAGATGAGCAGTGCTGTCCTGGAGCAGTCACAGTCCCTGCACACCAGTGGATCACATGAGCAGAAAGGAATGGGTATGCAACATGTTTACATCCAGTCAATTATTTTAGCAATGTATGACCCATTTCATTGTTATTTAAGCTTGTAGCAGCTCTTAGACAAGAATGTTCCTGAATTAAGCATGCAGTTTTGTGAGCTGAATTTACAATTTAATGTAAATTACATTTACATAATTAAGAGTCGAATTTTTAAATTAATTTGTATTTGTACCTGCATATGCAGAAACACGTGTGCTGTTGCACATGTACCTCTTCCTTTAATTATCTTTGTCTTGCCTATTTACATACTAATGTTTTTCCAGCTGAGGCAATTATTTTTAGCCTCCTATTAAAAAAATTTAAACACTAGGTAGAGAGACAATGAGCTGAACATCCTTCAGTCTTTTTGAACATGAGAACATCTCTGAAAAAGCAGAAGTCTGATCCTTCTTGAACTTAGAATGTGCAGAAGCTTAGGGTAAGTCATGAGTCTCCAGAAAGCTATGCACCCATTCATTCATTGAAGGACCAGACCCAAAATAGATTTGAAATCCTATTTGTACATACCATATATGAAAGCTTTGTTTGTACTTCCTTCCATCTTTAACTGCAATTGAAAATAAAAGGCACTCTTCAGAGAAATGCATACCAGTCTGCAAAATTCCCCCTTTCCCAGGGCAGAGGCCAAGAAAGAGACAATGTTTCTTTTCCCCAAAATAGGTTCTGGTTGCACTAAAACAAATCCAGCAAGAGAAACAGCTGTCTGTGGTCACAGACAGATCAGGACACTCTTTTGGTAATTTGGTTCAAAATACAGGCAGGCAAATTTCCTAAATGAAATTTTAGTGCACGCATTTAAAAAGTAAAAGCTCTGCAAAATACATAGTTGAAAGTGGCATTAATTACACAGGATGAAAAAGTCAAAAAACATACACATACAAAAAATAGACCTGCAATCTATTTTTTAGGAAGTTGTAACTTTGCACACACATACAGATATTTCACATGCTAAATTAACAGCCCAAGAGGGAACAAGCACAATTTAAAGTTGGAGCATAAAGTGATCAAAAAATTATGATGGAAAAATAAGCTGAGGTGTAGGGATATTATTTCAAAAAACCATGAGGTGTCACCTTTTTTGAAAGGGTACTCAAAGAGGATTCAGAGTTGGAAGTTAGCTGCTGAAAGTAGAGGGAGGGTGTGAGAGGAACTTTTTTGGGGTAGTTTAGGTTTACCATAGAGACAAATATGGCTGTGAGCTTAGCTTAATGGCTTGAAAACCAAAAGAAAGCAATAATGATGAGCAATGGAGTCCCTCTTGTATGTGGGAGAAGAAAACCTGTTGACCAGCTGATAGCTGGAGCCATGCATTACAAGGAGCTAAGTGCTCATAGCTTACAGACTCCTCCCCACAGGGAGCTAGAACATCCCCCAGTCTCTCCATTTGTGCACCATGGCAAGAACGAAAACAGCTCTCTGAAGCTCCTGCCACTATGCTGAGCCTTCTCAGACTCTTTCCATCACCACTTGAAATAAGAGTATGTTTTTCCCTTTTTAAAGAAGATTAATCTGCCATGATGTCAGTGACTGAGTGGACTTCATGTATTTGATCTCAGTCATGGTATTTTCACCCTAGTTGGAGACAATGTTGCTGATTTAGACCATCTGCTGAAGGATGACATCCTTTTGAGGCACTCACAGACCATAAACAATAACCTCTCAACATGCAGAGATGTTTAACACTTCTATCCAGCATTTCCATAAAGAATCTCAAAGCTCTCAGTGTGTTCAATTTCCCAGAAACTTCAACCAGTGGACAATACTCCTGGTTTACACATGGCAAGATGAAACCCTAAAGACCTCAAGGAACCTGAATTTGAGATCACCCAGCAAATCTTTATGATGATGGGGAATGGAAACCAGGTCACCCCACATGTGGTTCTCCACTTTATTCACTCCCCTGGTCCTATGACCTCACCGTGCTCCATGAACCTCGTCATAACTATATGGGAAATGCAGCTGTTAGTTCAAACACTACCTGTTTGAACTAAAAACACTCCAGCAGATGGAAATACAGTAGGTTAATAGCTATTCCAAGAAGCAATCATTTAAGGTACCAAGAAATTGCTTCTGTTAACCTTTTCCCTTTGTGACATTTGACCAGTATATATGCAGGTTACAAAGGTCACCCATTATCACCATTTTATGAGACTTGGATTGCCTCTGATCTTTATCCACATTTTGGATTCAATAGCTTTACTTGATCCAGAAAATGGTAATATTAACCAGCTACAATACATTTTTCTCCTTTATGACCCAGGGTCCATGGTCATAGAGAAAGTATAACATAGCTTTCTTTGCAGTTAGATACTTGTTCTTAGAGTCTTATACCAATTTTATGGCAAAATCTTTTTCCCCTACATCTGTGATCTGGCCTCAATTTCATATGCATTTTTAGAATCTGATATTAGTAAACATATTTTGGATGTTCTTTAGTTTTTTCAGTTATGCAGGCTTTGCTGATATATCCTTTCACTGACGACCTAACCTGCCTGTTGTGCTCCTTGTGTCAGTCCCCAGACTTTTACAGCTTCAACTTCATAAGAAGCTTAGCATAGATCTGTATGCTATCTAATAGAGTTGTAAAATATTGGGATGTGTCTGGCTTATCAAGTCCTTTGGAGGTTCAGGCAATCAGCACTGCTAATGTCCCAGCCTGATCTGTATGCCTTCAAGGACAAGAGTAATTCCTGAAATAATTTTCCAGTGTGATATAACAAAGAACCCTTAGGAGACAAAGGGTGTGTTTTGATCTAAATTCACATCATACAGGAAGTTTTACAGAGAAAAAGGAATGTGGTGATGATTTAATTATCTTGTTCATAGCAAAAAGCATGTTAGCAAGAGGCTGTGACTCAGAGGTTTATACTTGGTTTAAGTTTAGTGGTTTTGAAACAAAGGAGATTGATTGTTTCTTGTTCACTCATTAAGCTTGTTAATTCACTAAGATTCATTGCACTGGTGTTAATTTGAGAGTTGCAGGAAGTTGCAGAAAGAAATTGAATATGGTGCAGATAATGTTATTTCTTAAAGGATGACAATCTATTCCCTGTAAGGCCTCCTTTGAACCACATTTTGGAGGCTTCTTTTCTGTTCTTTTAACATGTCTAACTAATGAAGGGGGACAGACAGGGGTACTCACCTCCTGACCCAAAGCATTTTGTAAAATTGTCTCCAGAAGCAGTTACTTCAAGAAATAACATTTTGACATCTAGAAGTTTTATTGCTGTTATTTCTGCCATGGGAAAACAAACACTGGACTTTGAATCATGAACTGTTCTGGCAACCTAAGGATATTATGGGATTATCTTTCTCTGAGTTAGGCCATATCCAATACAAGTTCTTTGTGAGATGTCTTATCAGCAATAAAAGATGTGAATACAGGGTCTGTCATGGAGGAAGATATTGAGGTCCTTCACAAGGCTAAAGCAAACTAAGGTGTAGATTAAAGGAGATGAAAATAAAAACATTATTTCAGCATCTGTCCTAAATCAAAACCAAACAGAATCAGCAAGTGTGTATAGCAAAACACATCAGGTTAAACCACCTTCCCCACTGACATCTGCCTGTAATTTATTACAGCTTTACTTTGCACTGTTTAGCACAAACTATCAGGATTTATGCAACAGGCAGTGATTATGAATATCCCAGTTGAGATCTGTTTGCTAGAAAACACGTGCTCAGTGCTTTATATGAAAACATAACACCTTTAAAATATCTCAGTCTGGTTACAAAACAGCAAATACCCCCTTCCCTACTAAGATTTGTTTCAGGAAACATTGGCTGTAGTGTGACAGTTAAGATGCCCATGATGAAAAGAGCCTGTTCTCTGTTACACTCCGAATGGATTAGTATCTTGTTGGTTCAGGCAACACTTCTTTCCAGTCCTTGATGCCGAAAGGTTAGGTAGGAGCACAGGAGGTCAACTCTGTTACTTTTTATGGAGGCAGAAAATGGCATAAAATGAAAATAATTTCCTGTGAAAGCTGAGGACATTCCTTCATTAGATTTGTTTCCTGTGCTAGGTCATATGGCTTTTTTTTCCTTTCTTTCTTTCTTTCTTTTCTTTTTTTTTTTTTTTTTTTTTTTTTTTTTTTTTGTTTGTTTTTTTTTTTTTTTTTTTTTTTTTTTTTTTTTTTTTTTTTTTTTTTTTTTTTTTTTTTTTTTTTTTTAACATGCATTTGCTGGTTTCCTGTGCCCCAAGGGCCTTGGTGATCTGCTTTTATGAGACCAGGCCCACCAGTGCTGTTTTGTATGGTAAAAATGAATGAACTAAGTGAATCAAAACCATCAGAGGCGTGCTTGATAAGAGACAACAGGTGGTATGTGTTTGATAGAGGCTAAGTTACTTAGGTTATAAAAAACTGAGTTATTACAAACCCACATTCTAAATTGCCACCTCACCTCAGTACCTCACAACTACAGGTGACACATCCTCTTCCAAACAGCCCCAGCTGGACTTCAAACAGTCCTGGTCAGTCAACTCCCTCCTTTTTTCACTATTGAACATAATATGTCTAGCAATAATCAGATCCAGAGATCTTTTATACTTTTTTCACTCTCATAAAAGCTGTTGTTGCCTGGCAGGAAGGAACAGCTGGTCACCTCTCCCCAACTCTGGTGGAAGGCAGAGCAAAATGGTGTCCTTCCTTCCCACTGCCAAGAGACCTAAATCCCTGGAAGACTCTCAGGAGAGTCCCAGAGATTCACACTAAACACAGCGTGTGCTGGACCAGAACAAAGGAGGGCGATGAGGCAGTATGACAGATTGTGCTGACTGCCTGATTTCTCTGCAGTATAGCAGCTAAAGATCACTTTTCCCTATGTGCTTGTGATTTTAAGAAAAAACACAGCAAAGATGAGCATGTAAAAACATGTGTAAAAAGACACTACCTCCAAGAGACAAAATCTTGTTGTAATAAATGGTTAGTTCCTCACTTAGTAACCCTCAGAAAGGCAAATTGAATATTAAGATGTATTAGGAAAGGAATAGGGATCAAACCATTATTACTGTAAAATACATGTACACCTGCATTCTAGTGATGGGGCTCAACTTAGGATGTTTTCCTTCTCTCTCTTTCTCCCACATTCAGGAAAAATATAATAGAGCTAGGAAAGTTTTTAAGGACAAGAGTAATCAGAGGCATGAAATATTTTCTATATGAGGAACAAATAAATAGACCGGGACTTTTCAACCTGGAAAAAGAAGATGAGTGGAAGGAGTCATAAAAAAGCATGAATGACATGGAGAAGGTGAATAGGAAATTATTGTTCACTGTCTCTTCCAGTACAAGAACTACTACATCAACCAACCAGGCAGCAGGTTCATGGACCAAAAGGTGATATTTCTTCAACCAGACGTGAAGAACTCCTTGTCCCCTGAAATTATAGATGTTGGGAGCTTTCATAGTTTCCAAAAATGATTGGGAAAAGACCATGAGAAGAAAAAGGAACAGAGAGTTTTTTGTTAAACACAAAGACATTATTATCCATCTCAGCCACAGGGTTGGTCTAACCTGATTCAGCTGTTCCTGTGCTCCTGTGCTGTGTTCTCCAAGCAGGGATTATGAGATTTCTTGTAGCTCATCTCTAAGTATGGACTATTTTGATTCTGACTGGTTTTTAAGCTCAAACCCCTTTGCTCAGTTCAAGTAGGAATTTTGTCTGAATATGTGTTTATTAAAGACTGGAAAAGAAAAGACATCCCTGGGAATTCATGTGGAACGAAATACTCTGTCAATTCAAGTGGCTGTAGGTAATATTGAAACCCTGAGTAATTACACCAAGAGTCTGCGTATAAGACTTCATTGATTTTAGTGCATGAATACATACAGAACTGCTTCCTAAGAATTTTAAATTGATTGTGTCAGGCAGATCATACAAAACCCAAGGACTTTGGGAAATGTTTGACTTATTCATTTCTTTCTTTCTCAGTAGGCTAAAAATACACTGTCTGAAGTAGAGCCTCTGAGGCATTTCATTCCTTTTAACTTCAGACACCTTACCCACCATCTGAACTCTTGAACAAAAGCTGCTGTAGAACTCAGATCATTATTTTGTATCCTACTGTACATTAAGTTCACTTCTTACTCAAGGAATACAAGACCTGCAATCTTGTCACTATTTTTGCTTAGTAGCTCTTTTTCTTCCTTCTGAGTGCTTTAGTGCTATACAGAAAATATTTTACAGCAGTGCCTAATGAACTGTTTTCCTTTAACAATTTTGATGGACAGGCCATAAATACACAGAGTGGTCAGCAGCAGAAGAGTCTGTATGTTTTCTGTAGCTGGCAAGCACTAAGAGCCCCCACAAGAAATTTTAATATGACATATTAGTTTGTTATCCAAGGAAGAGGATCAAAGGACAATGCGTTTTGTTGCTAACAGACCACCTCTTATCCCTACCACTCCAACTCAAGATATTTCTTTACAGTGTTCAGCTTTTTGTGTCACTTTTGACAGCAGTTTATAATATCTTAATTTTCTAGAATTGTTGTCCTAAAGGGAGGTGACGTTGGAATACAAATTATATTACAAGCTGAACAGGGGACCACAAAAACATTGAAAGTAAAAGCAAAATGAAGGTAAACAACAACTCCGATACTGCTTACCACTACCTTCCAGAGAGTATTCAGAGTGGCCCAAAAGAAGTGAGTAAACAAATTCATGGCTAAACTGAGTATGGTGAAAATTACTGGCAGCAAACGTATAACAAGGAAAGAATAAATTTGATGTGAAATTGATACAAGGCAGAAGATCAGTTGTTTAAAAGGGTCTATTTATGTCTAAAAGGTATTCCAGTGGAAAAAGCAGCCAGGGAGATGATGGAACTGGGTAGGGATATGAAACCAAGTACGTTATGGCACACTGCTTTCAAGTAATGAAAGAAAACCTGTGAAAGACAGAGACACAAATCTCAATTTAGAAATTTAATCATAGGTAGGGAAGAGTTACCAGGACATAATAAAGAAGACAAATATGGTGAAGCAGTTATTATCCTTCCCAGTCCTAGCACTGGACCTACAGGTGCCTTCTTAACTGGAATAGTTATTTAACCATAAACAACTTCAAGGTGACCTGCTCTACAGCTTTTTGCTAGAGAAAACATTAGGATTTTTTCCCAAAGTGTACTGAAGGAAATTTGTAGCCATATTACATATTATTGACAAAAGTAATCAACATCTCAAACAATCTGCACTTCTCTAAAATAGAATTTCGTTAATGTAACCAGGCACATATATCTGTGGATATTTTACATCATCAGGTAGTTCACACAAAAAGTCATTAAAGAAATAATAGTAGTATGAGGTAGTACTAGCATATTTAAAATAATTTCTTGATGAATAAATAGTTCCATAATTTAACGTAATTTTAGAAGATGAGAGAGCAATCCAAAATTTCAACTATACTTATCAAAATAGAGTAAATTCTCTTGCTTCAAAGCATATCCTGAATTTTGTCATTGAAAAGAGTACTGGCTTTTGCAGCTGCATCATATCCACAGTTGGCATTTGGATTTAGAGAAAAGTTTCATCAGTTTGATTTTCTGAAATGTTCACATGATCTTCGATTTTCAATTCAGCTTGCATGAATTCAGGAGCATTAGGGAAGTTTCTTATTTTTTTGTTTTTGATTTCTTCTTTTTTTTTTTTTAACGCACAGATGTTTAATCTCTGACAACACAAGATTTTGGCAAATTCTCCTAATATTTTGCTACAAATTTTTTTATTGATTCTTCTCTTTTATAATCAAAAATGATTCAAAGCTAAAGTTACAGGTTGTGACATGGCTGTAACAATTTAATCTGGCATCTAGAATTGGTGAGTCTAATTCTAATTCAGAGAGATTTTCTGTCATCTTTTTCACCAGCCAAGGTGAAGCAATTTTGTGAATAAGACCCCCTCCTACTATGAGATTTCAATGCAGTTTTTCACTATTCCTTTTTTTTTTTTTTTTTTGGTCACTGTGAAAAAATCTTTTTGGCAAAGTTTCAAGAGGAATCACTTCACATTTTTTAAGAGTTTTTGTTGGTTTTTTTTTATTAGAACAACTTGAAACAAATGGTTTTCTGAGGAATGGTGGTAGAAATAACCATTCCCCTTGCATCTGCTTTATCATCTCCTTTTCTTACAGGGTTGTCAAACACGAGGGAATTCATCAATGGGGTAAAAACTGCTTTCTGCAAGATCTGAGTTCATTGTTAGGTCAGTGATATATGAAGAAAAGCTCATAATTTTTCTAAGGAGACATCAGTCATCTCCTTGCCCTAGGTTTTACAGGTATTCTTGGATGAATTCAGTTTCATCACTATATGCACTAATTTGGGCCACCTTTAAAGTTGCTGATATGTATTTTTTTAGGCACTCATCTAAACAGCTGCTGTTACAATTCAAGCGTAGTTCAGCTGAATTGTAGTTACACACCTTTTCATCTGAAAGGTAAAATATCTCAAAAGTACTTTTCTGGCAGAAATATTTCCCTGGGATGATATATGCAAAGGTGTTTTTCTTTCCACTCTCTGCACTGAGAACCCCACTTGCCCATGATAAATTAATGTTTCCTTATTGAAAGGTACAGGCTACAACTTCTGCCTTGAATTCAGCTATAAAAATTTAGCATGTTGTTTCTAATGCAATCAAAACTGCTGCATCCTGCTCTCAAATAGCTGGATGCTATCCATTAACTTGTGTATCCCCCTGTAGTTGCCACTTTCCCTGGGTAAGACAATGTTATGTAGCCAGTAGGAAGGGGATAGGGAAGTGGATTTCATCAATAAGAGGCAGAAATACTGTGCAAGGAAGGGCTCAGGCCAGAGAATAGTGGTTCTGGTCTTGTATAAAACCCTCCTTCCCAGGGCAGCTGCCATGTCAGAGTCATTCATTTTTTCTTGGATGTTCTGTGCTTCAGGGACAGAGAAAAATATAATGGTGGATCTCAGGGGTGGAGAAGTTAAATGGAGTAAGAAGCAAGAGGCAGCTAACAGCTGTGTTTAGCTTCCTTTTGTGCTATCCTCCTGTTCCACAGAAACATCATGACTGCCTTTTACTGTTATAATCCTTTTACTTTTATATTATGTGTTGTAATCTTGAAAGTACGTTATGTGTGAAAAAGGTTCTCCCTTTGTTTATTTTAGAAGCAATGCTGTTATCAATGTATTGCACTGTGAACCCTTGGTTCCTTCACTATGAGAGAGACTAATTGCTCTGCACTCACCTTCTTCATCAGTCAGTTCTTTGTAGATCTCCTTGTAAAAGGATTCTGTGCTGTTATCATGCCCAGACACTCTTGTTCTCACTGGGCTTGTGGTAGGTGGACTTTGCTCGATCAATGGTCGATGTGGGGAAACTGCCACAGGCTCACACAGATCCATGCACAAGGAATAGATTAAGCATGTCAAATCAATTATTCCTCACCTACAACTCTTTGATGCTTCTCAAAAGGTTGAGGGATTCTAGAAGCCATGGTTGGATTAAGATTTCTCCTCTTAAGTAATTTGCCTACTTCTCATGTGAGGCCCAGAAGAAGGAGGAAACATTTTGTTGGAGGGTAAACAATAATTCCACTGTCTACAATAAACGACTCCAGTCAGCAGTGCCAAGGTTCATTTCTGATCCTGTAATGAGAAATGCTCAAAACTCTGGCAGTGGAAATTCCAAAATGTTATTTTTACCTCCGGCTTGTAAGGAAATGAGGCTTGTTTGATCATACTCTGTGTGTGTGCATGTGTCTATCTATCCATCTGACCTTTTCTAATAATGTTTGAGGTCTTTGTCTAATTTTAAGAAAATCTGATGGAGAATTAGAAATCACAAGCAGTGTTAAGTACTAAAAAAGTATCAGAAAAGTAAGTGGTTCCATAAAAAAGGGATGTTTGGTGTCTCCGTCGTGGGAAAGGCAAATATATTTTACAAGCTATCAGAAAGGGCTGTGGAAAGACAGGCTATATTAGCTCTTTTCCACCTTGAATGACTGCTTTTAGTTCAATTTTCTTTTTCCACTTAACTTCTGCCCATAGGCTTTTCTTGTAACCATTACATGAAAGAGTGGTAGCATACTACAGACAGTCAACCAGAGCATCCCATGGGAAAAGCACTCAGTCTGAGCAGCTCAGGACTGTAGATCTTCAGTTTGTGGCAAAAGGGAACTTCTGGGCTATCCTGTTTACAGTGCTGACAGCTCTTTCCTGATTCAGCATCCTAATACCTTGCTGAAGAAGTTGAGCCTGGTAAATGCAAATAGAAAGCCATGTCAGGGTTGTCAAATGAAAATATTCAAATACCAAAAACTGGGACTTGAGAAAAATGAGATTTGTTAAAATATCTCAAGGCTATGTTGCATTCTGCCTTCTTATACTTGTGATTTGGTACAAAACACTGTAAATAAAATACACACCATACAAACTCAATTACCAGAATATATCTATATGTATATGTATATCTATATCTATATCTATATCTATATCTTATCTACATCCAAACAGGAATACCAGCTGAATGGTGTGCAGCTGGGATTTTCCCATTATAATTTTTGTTAAAATTTCTGAAATTTAATCTAAAAACCCTGAAGGTTTCTATTGTAGCAGTTTTACTCCAGAAATCTGGAAGGAAATCCATTGCTGGCATCAGAAGAATTCCACTCCACTGAGTAGTTTGTTCCTTAAAACTGTTTAGCTTTCTTCTGATAACTTTCGAGCCAGTGCTACATTGTTGTTGATATCAAGCCCAAAACCACATTGACATATTTGGATCCACTTTGAAGTATTACTGTTAAACAGCAACTAAATTAGCAAAAAATCCTGAAATACAAATATGAACAAAAGTATCTTATTAACTAGAACTAAGTAAATCATTACAATACATTGATAAGAAAAGGTTAGGGTACTAATTGTAAAAATACGGAAGCGTTTGAAACAGTAATATAGGAACTGCTGTAAAAGGGTAGCTCTGAAGTATTTAGAGTGGTTAGAAGATCACACTACAGTGTAAACATCTACATTTAAAATGGGAAGACTGGAGAAGAAAATAGTTAGAAAATTCACCTTTGAAAACTTTTGGTCTACAATGAGTGAATAATTTGGAAATCTTTCTGGTTTTTATTATGTTTCTTTTTAATCAATAAAAACATACTTTAAAAGTAGGTTATCTTATTTTAAAAGGAAAAATAAAAGATTCTGTTTTGTTTCTATTTTCCTCTTGGTTGAAAAATCCATTTGCTGACCACCTATAGAAAATAGTCAAGAAAGCAAAATTTTTCTGTCAAGCAAATTCTTACTTGTACTTTGAGCAATGATATACTAATCTTTGGTGTCTTATGGAGACGATGCATAAAATATTTACTATGCACTTAGTGTACATCATTTCTTTCAACTCAGAATGAGTAGGTTCCTCAAACTTTGATTGTTTCAGTTTAGAACTCACTGTGGATTAGTGAGAAATTTGCAAAGTAGGAGTCAGCAGGTACAGGAGTAACCTAAAGTAGAAGAGTATTCTGTTCCAGTTCAATCTGCTAGGAAGGCTGGACAAGTCCTTTTGCTGACCTCTGCACAGTCCCTGCCCCAAATCTGGGAAACAAAAATAATGCCACCTTGTTAGCAATGTAGTTTGAGGTTGATGGATAAAATTGTTACATAGAAGTTAGATAATAATAACAACTGTTTATTGTTGACTTTGTTTAGAAAATGAGGGAAATATACAAGAGTGCCTGTGGTCACAAAGCAGGATAGGGGTTGGGATTGGAATGTAAGATTTGTACTTCTAATACCTTATTTTTCATTTTCTCTCATTTTGAAAGAACATTTTATATCATAATTAAATATTCTGGCATATGTAAATACTTTATCAGATCACAAAAAATAATTTTTTTTCCTTTATGATCCTCAAATTTGCATTGTCATTTCTTCCTATCTTTATCTATGCCATGAGATTTAATAATACTGCATCCATCAAGGAAAACAATAATGAAATCTAGAGCATTCTTATTCTGTGGTGGTCTGGAAGTTAAATCTGGCAAAAGAATCTAAATGCCTCAGCATTAGAGGTGAACATCAGGGGCCCCACAGTTCAGCTGTAAGTGGGATCTGTGTGCTGTGAGATGTACAAAGAACAGAAAGAGTTGTGAGTGATCTTCCATTCTTTCATGGACTTTCCCTCAGATAACACCACTAGTCAGGAAGCATTGACATCACCAGATGTAACTGCCTTTTCTCCTTCTATAGTTAATGGATCAAAGCAGAGACTCTTCCAGAAGGTGATTTTAAGCAGATGTTAGGTTTAGGTGCCCTGAAATGTGTTCCAGGGATGTTCTGTCTTTGCTGACCAGAAAGAGCCTGAGAAGACTAGCTGGAGGAATAAGCCATCTCTGATGCCAAAATTCAACAAAATTCCTCTCTTTTCCCACTTTGCTTTTCTCTGTAATTCACAGTTAATTCACAGTGCTAACACTATCCTTCCCATACAAGCCCATTCCAAGAATAGACTAAGTAATGCCTATGAAAGGTAACACAGAAGAAACTGCAATTTTAGCATTCTCTGCATGAGTACTTATTGGGAATGGATATTCCAATGAATACCTAAAGCAGCATGACCTCTTTGCAAAAAAGTAACATGCAGTTTCATTTGTACTGAATCCAGAATCTTTAAAAACATTTATAATTGTTTTTTCCATCATTATAAGCAGAAATAGTTGGTTCACCTAGTTGGCTTCCCATCTAAGTGACACATTATTTTGTCAAAGCAAGTTTAAAATGACTTGTGTTTGATTTCAATTCAGATTCGACCTTGTGGAAGCGTCCAAGACAACCACAAGGAATAGCTGGCACTCATCTTCACTCAGCACTCTTGAAGTGTTACCCTTTTAAGGCATAATCAATTCATCCAGTAAAGGGAAAGAGAAGACAGATGAGTTTTCCTTCCACTGCAATGGGGAATGACTTTAAACACTGGGAACATCTCATCAGTGACGTTTGCTTCGACATTAGCCTGCAGCTTTGATATGAATATCTCATCTATTCCTTCCTGCAGGGAGTAAGAGATAAAATTTTCAAGCTGGAAAGAGGGTGGTGTGTGGTCTGACGTTAAAAAAATAACAGAAAACAAGTTTTCTTCTAGTTGCTATGAGGATACACTGCAAGATACTCTACAAAGATGTGCCTATTTGCCTCATGCACATACCTCAAATCTCTTCTCCCTCCTATAGTTTTCCCAAACCGAGTGTTGGCTTCAGGAATTATCTTCTCCGCTTTCCAGAATTTGTGGTGTGTTTCATGTTGTTTAAAAAACTAGGGCAAACCCAGGGAAATGACATCAGCTGTGTGGTGAGAATTCCTAGCTGCTAACTGAACCACAGAGTACTGCTGGGAAACTTCATGCTTGCATCTGATAACCATTTTATGGGAATGTGTGCTGACCCACAGCTGTGGTTCTCCGCAAAATACTGGGAGCA
Organism: Chaetops frenatus; assembly: GCA_013400775.1. Classification (NCBI taxonomy): domain Eukaryota; kingdom Metazoa; phylum Chordata; class Aves; order Passeriformes; family Picathartidae; genus Chaetops; species Chaetops frenatus. Next base: position 513,841 of record VZTR01029164.1, on the reverse strand, counting down.
TGAGTCCTCTTTAGGGTCTATNTTTTTTTTTTTTTTTACCAGACTCATTCTTTTCTAAAAACAGATTAAATGGAAGGAAAAAAAAAATCCTTAACATTTTTTCTTGTGTTTAATTGTGTCTTTAAATGGTTTGTAAATTGAGGTAGCTCTGTTAACCACAGATCTAGTCTGAGTTAGTAAAGGACAGCACTAATTGTATTTATTGATTTATATTTCCACATATGTAACTTCTGGAGAATGCCTATTCATTTCAGTTACAGCATTTATCACATTTATCAACTCAGAATTGTACAGAATATTAAGGAAAGAAAAAGCTAACCTGCCTTTACTAGAAATATCTCAGTGATATTAGGACAAATGTTCCTTAGTCTTCCTTCTCTCCAGGATGCATCTCTCTGGATTTATTTATCTATATATAGATAGATATATAGATATATAGATGGATTTACAGATAGATATAGATATGTATAGATATAAAATAAAGAACTTTTATGGGTAGTTAGTGAGACAGTTGGGAACTATGCTGTGGTGAAGCTAAGATTTTATGCTTGACTTTTCTGGGACAAAAACGGTAATACTGAGTTTTCCTAGTGCATTCTTCTGTGTGATCATTGGAAAGGTTTCAGTGTTTCAGCTGAAAATCATCTGATACTTCCATACTTCAAAATAGATAAGTCACAAGTTTTCTAAATCAGGCCTAACTGCATCAATGTGTCAGGTGAGGCCTCATAAAGGCCCATCGAGGTAAAGTTTTTGGGAGAAATCTTCAGCATGAACAGCATTATCACTTAGCAGGTATGAAAGACCAAAGAAAAGTGCCACATTTTGAACTTTTCTACCATCGGTTTCAAAGAATGATGAAGGTCCCAAAAATCCACTGAACATAGGTAATCTACCTGAAGATAGAGGCTTCTTGTTTCCCAGCTGTGAAAACCATTGTACCTCTTGTTTTCAGATTACTTTGGATAAGATTCATCGATTTAGTCATGGCATGTTCCTATAAGCAAAGATAATCAGCATTAAGAAACAGAGTAAACTGGATGTACAAGTGCAATCTCACCACATATGCAGATCCCATGCACACATTTATACAAGCTACTAGATATTAATCTGGCAAAGTAAAACAGTGTGCAGAAGAAGGTAATTAAATTCTACTTAAAATATCTATTCTTTCTTCTCCTTTTTATTGCCTGTAGCCATTACTTGGCTGCCTTTATAAACAATTAATCTCTGATCTGATAGCTTTGAGCACAGCAAACTGGAACAAACTATTCAAATAGAGTGCAGACAGCTATAAAGTTTCCCTCCTGACCCCCCCATCTGATCCAGGAAAGCTCCATTCTGTTTTCTGCCTGAAAAGGTATTGAGGTCTCATTAGATGTTTTCAGTCCCCACATGTCATGGGATTGAAAACTGGCCTGCAATGTCCCTCCTTTTCTCTATTGCCCTATGTCTCACATCTTAAATACCTTGAGGGTATTGTCATGTATTCACCACTTAAACAAAGCCAATATTGTGGAAATAGTGGGGGGACGAGTACTGGCAAGACGCTCATGCTGCTTTCAAGGAATGTTGATTTGGAAAGAGGAAGAATGCTCCCAGTGTGTGTCATAAGGCAGCCTCCTTAGATATGGATTTTTCTTCCTTGCCCAACTCCTCTGGAATGGTCCCACCAAGTGCCTCTCATGGGAAACTGAGGCACAGTGACTCTGCCAGAAACCAGCACTTCCTTCAGGAAACTGCTTTATACTGGAAAAGCAATAGCAGTGAAGATTAAAGATGCTCATGTACCATAGTGACAGAAACAGTCAAGAGAGGAAAAACCAACAGGCAGCAGTGCAGCTTTCTTGCAAACTCTTTTGGATTCTACACAAGTTGTGAGTGTGGAGCTACTCTTCCCTCCCTGCCCTGGGCTAATGTCCACACTGCTTATGTGCAAGCTGGAGACCTGAGGAGCTGTGTCTACCTGCACCATTTACTGCCTGCTAACACAGTCACTGGAGAGAGCTTGGGCTGCCTTGCTCTGGAGAATGGTGTAGATACAGTGGGGATGAGTCTTGATCCAGCCTGCCTGCACAGCAGCAGTGGCAAAAGATGCTTCCCATGGTTTCTTCCCCTACCTCTCAAGGCACTTAAGGCAAGAAAAGTTTGCCTATTTTTCTGCTTTGGAGTCAGCAATTTCACTTGCATGACAGTCTAGTTCAGTGAACAAATGAAATGGTTTATTTATAAGCTTGCTTCTCACCAGGGAGCCAATTTAGGCTTAAAATTAGCTAATTGTCCCTTTGATGGATTTCTACTTGAAGTAAATAGAGGTCATTAAGTTTTTCTGTTAGGTTGCATTCAGAAAATAGTTATCTGACAAGAGGTTGACCTTACTGAGGAATCCCAGGTAAAGTCAACTATTTAGCACTGCTAGTTAGCTTTACACATTAGCAAAGTGCTTAGGGAGGAAGAGGATGTCATTACCCTGCCAGTCTCCTTATACCTCATGTCTTTTATGACTGGAGGTACAAGTTAGAATAACTTGAGATACACTTATAGAAAAGCCACTTTTTGGGGTACAGAATGATTTTAATTTCCCTCTTTGGAAACACTGGTACCCCATTAATGGCTTTTCTTATCAGACCTCCCAAAAGACCATTGGCTTCTCTTGAGAAGAAGCAGAAGTGCTAATAAAACATTAGGCTTTTTTCCAGAGTCAAACAATTGGCTCAATCTGTACTTTCCAAGCTCTGCCAAACCCATTAATACTTCTCCTGTCTACTAAGATATGTTACACCTGCATTTCAAGCTCCAAATGTACAAGGAGACTTTTGAAATACAGCTTATTTAAACCCAAGATATCAAACTATTCTAGTCTACCGTTATCTATGATTTTTCACTACAGCACATCCTCAGCACTGGAGATGTACAATGCAAAGGAGCACTCACTGAGGTATAATTTAAACAACAATGCATCATGTTGTAGGGAGTGCTGTGGCAATGGGAATTCAGCCCAGCATGATTCAACAGTTTTATTAATGACCTTGAACAAGGAGCATACACCACATTTGTTAAAGCTGAAGATACTACTAAATTAGGAGGTGCTGCAGAATGCAGGGAGGATGGGAAAGTAAAAGAGAAGGAACCACTTAGCTGAAATCCATCCTGGACACAAGGCAAGTCAAAAATTAAAGGAGAACACTTCAGTCTGTATTTAGGAGAAGGGAAATGCTGAAGAGCTGGAAAATGAGAGGATATGATTGTTGGTTAGATAATAATGTGTGAATCTGATATAGATCACTGAAATATGAAATCTCAGCACTGACAGTGTCTCTCCATGACCATTATCTTTTTGCCAGAGACTAAGAAATGCTTCCTACCTGACACTGGTGAAACATTTCTGAGACTGACCTTATAAAAAAAAAGTTGTGGTCCATGTGGCCTAAAATCCTGTCTTCCAAAGGGAGTAATCCTACTTTAATGAAGATAAGGCGTAAAGAATTCTGGAGCACAATTGTTGCAGGGATGAAGATGTGGCATGCCCAGGAATGCAGAAAACCTCTTATATAAGCTCTTCCAGGGCCTAGGAGGACCTGGGTTAGTCCCAGTGAGGCTGTCAAGTGGGAGTACTGCTGCAGGAAGCTGCTGTCCTGCTGGAAGCAGAGTCAGTCTCTCGATGTGACCCACACTTGGCCACAGGGCCTGGAGCTCAACCACATCATAAATGACCTGCCCACAGTGAGAACTTCCTACCCAACTCTACTCACTGGATGTTCCTCAGTGTCGTGAGACTTATGGCTTATATCCAATTCAAAATTTCTTGGCAAAATATTAGTCACTTGGAAATTATTGGTAAACTCCCACTGAGTTCAATGGAAACAGGATTTCCTATAATGTGTATATTATATGGCAAAGTCTGTGAATGAATTGAAATGTCTGCATAGCAGCCTGCTTAGATTCTTCCCCTTATAAATCTGCTATCTCCTTTTTTGCTGCTCTTGTAACAACTTACTCTCCCCAAAGGTAGTGTCTGAAAAATTATATTATTTTATATTATTATAATTATATTGTTTTATATAATTATAATTATATTATATCATTGTCCATGAAAAATTATAAACTAATTAATCAGGAAACTGGCCATGGGAACCTTTCATAAAACTCTCTGAATATTTTAAAATCTCAGTGCAAAAGCAGATTTGTGGAGAATAAAACAAAGGCATAGGAAATTAAATTTTATTATATGATTCCTTTTGTTTTAAAATACACAAACAGAATTGTCAAAGTTATCTTAAACAGAACAAAGACATTGAATAGACATTTGTAGTTCTTCTCTCCCATCCTTTGATGTATACAGTAGACATATGTACTTTTTTCCACAGTGAGGAGAAAGGCACAGGGAGGTGCATTAGAGAAGCATTTTCCTCTGAACACTTAGTTTTAAGATTCTGTGTTTTCCCCAAAAGCATAATTTTCTAAGTTCTACTGCATGGCTGCTGAAAGTGATTACAGAGTTGCAAAGAAGGGAACAAGGCTCCTGTTAAGCTTCACTGCTGCAGAAGGTTCTGTCATGAGAAGAGAACAATCCTGGGACAGTCTTCTGACACTGGCACTGACTGCAAAAGTAGCTTTCTGTGCATTTTGCAGCCGTACTGAACTCACATATCCAAAATCATATTCTCTCCCTTTTTTCTTTTCTCTTTTCATTGTTTTTTTTTTTTTTTAATTTAACATGTTTTGAATTTATTAAAGTAATAAGGCTGTAAAACTGACCAGACCCTTCAGAGAAAATAGTCTACTGCTACATAATTTTCTTCACAGTCTTGCTGCCTCTGCTTTTATGATGCTTCTGCATCATATGTGTGAAAACTGCATGAAAATAAACACTGCTTATGAAGTGTATCCTCTATAGAGATTTTATGCAGCCCATTTAAGGAACAACTATTATTTGATTTGCATCAAAAAATGATTACTTGTGGCAACATTCCAGCTTCTAAATTGGCCAATAGTGATTTCTTCCCTTTAAGGAAGATGAACTGACTTAAAACCCAATTGTGTGGCGCTTAGATAGAACCATTCTGCTCACTTCTAGAACCAAGGTAAAGTGAAAGACATCAACTTAGTTTCATCTTATTTTGCTTTTATTCTTAATATTACAATTTTAAAATTGAGAAGGAAACTTTAAGTGCAAACAATTCTTATTCAGTACTATTATGCTGGAAACTGATAAATGCACAGAATATGTTTCTTCATACCAAATTATTACAAAATTATTAACACAAGTTACTACCACAAAGCAGAAGAGTAGAGATTTAGGAAGTATTTCTAGGATTTACTGCTTCTTATGACATTTAACATTTTTGCTAAGTGAGACATATAAACTAGAACATTTCTAGGTTTCCTCATTCATAAAACTCAGATAATTATAGTTTCTTTCCTTATAGATGTGGTAGGAATTTACTTTTCTGAATACTTTAATGTGCAGCAGGTTATTAATTTTTTCTGCACACAGGTTCAACCCTTGGACTCCTATTTTCTGTCGGATTTTTTAATGTGGACTTTCATAGTTTTCTCTAACAATAACAGGACTCTGCAGAGAGTGGGATTGGACTCCAATGTTTTCTGGTGAAGAATTAGACTCTGATTAGCTGACCCGGAATGAGGGAAGATGGACTTTACAGCTTTACAAGTCGTGGTTCTCTCTGGAGGAAGCCCAAAGTGTTGGACTGCAGAGTCCTCTGGAATGGTGCACTCTCAGTCTCACTTGTTGAAATTGCTGCACCTTTATCACTGAACGTTCAAAACCCCACTGGATATTTAAAAACCATTACACCAGGTATCTCTCCTCTGGACATCTTAACTTTTCTGCATTTTTTTGTCACCAGCTTTTCTGGATGTTCAATGGGTGAGCACGTGCAGCTGCTACAATTCTCTGGATGCCATCCCAAGGCAGAGCAACCCTTATCTAATCCCTGAGGCCTCTGGGGATACATCTCTTTTACCATACATGGAAAAAACCGCTACTTTTGATGCTTATTATGGAAAATAATATACACAGTGGTTGTTGAAACAGTTTTTACTCCAAGGGATCAGATTACTATGCTTTTGCTTCAAGCTTTTCTGTGTTTGTTTTGGAAAATAATGTTGTTCCATTGATTTTTATCACATTATGCTAATTTCCATCTTCTCAGGTTGACTGGCAGGTTGAGGTTTTGGGGAAACAGTGAGAGGTGAAAACTACAACTAAAGAGAAGGAGCAGACTAACTCCATAAGAGTGCTGGCAGGTAGAAAGCAATAAAAACCTATACACCTATGAAGTGTGAGTCTGCTTAGCAGCTAAGAATAGTTTATTTTTCTAAATATTTTATTTTTATTATGTCTTTATTCCTATAAACAAACAAACAAACAAAAAATAGCTGGCTGTTTTATTGAAACAGGAGCAACAACAAAACATCAAGAAGGAATTAGATATGTCTAATTTTCTCCTTATGGGAGTATAAGAGTCCAGCAGCTGCTGCAACTGGCAGTAAAGTCACCATTTCAAAGAACTTATTGAGCAGTAACTGTTAAAAAATCCAGGTTGACACTAAATCACAGTTCTTCACTCAGTTCCCACACTACTGCAATGCCCTAAGCTACAAACAGCTGCCACACATCTCCCCAGAGGTGGCTGCATTTCAGTGGCTTGCAGAAGAACACCCAAATTACATCAACAGGCAGATTAATCCACTCTCTAATTCTGCATGACAAGCAATAAACAAATGCAAACCTCCATTTTATTCAATAGGTGACAGAATAGAACAATAGAAGGTAGTGTCCCAGCATGTGGCTAGGACACACTGAATGGCTACAAATATTTGGCCATCTCTCCAGCCTCACTGCACTGTGTGTGGTCACTTCAAACTAGTTTGATGCAGTCTTGTAATGCTGCAAAATCAGCGTGGTAACATTTTATACTGATTACATTTTGATTTCTACAGAGGTAAATAGTTATGAGATGTGAAATGCGACATTGAATGAATTTCTATCTCATTGAAAACCCCAGAATATCAAATGTGAATGCAGGGCAAAATTCTAAGGGGTCTGTTTGTACTGGAAAGGAGTATTATGTACATTAGAAATATGGTAGGGTCAAAGGTGCATAAGAAACACTGTGAAAAATAAATTTTATGAATGTCAGTGAAGGATTCTTCTGATGTATACATACATCCTCTAAACACAAAAAAGTCAATAAGTAAAAATATAGATTAATAAATCTACAAAAAAGTGCCAATAGCTCATTTTGTTGTAATAAAATTATTTTGGCATAATTATTTATCAAATTTCTTTTCTGTGCCTGGAAAAGCAAACAATAGCCAGCATGTGACTTTCAAGCAGACACAATTTTCCCATGAAGTAATGACATGCAACTGTTTGTGATAAATTAGAGGCTCAATGACACAAAAGGAAAAGAGTTCCTAAAAGCATAGGTAAGATGACAAAGGCAGCTGAAGAGAAAATGAAAACCAAGTTTTTGTACATCTCACCAGAATTAAAAAGTACCCTTAAATATCTCCATTATTACAAAGTGCCAGTGTACTTAACAAACCCCATAACTGCTCTAAAAATGAATAAGGACTTATTTATATAAGGTATTTCACAAAGCCCCAGACTGCCTTCAAAAAAAAATCACAGCAACCCTGGTGTCATCCCTCCAGTTTTTCTATACAGGTTTTATTAACTCTGTATTAGATTATTAGAGCTTCAGTCTGTAGTGCAATTTTTCAAAAGGAGGTGGTGTTTAACCTCACAATTTACTTCTTCCAGAAACCTAAAACTCCCTGTATAAGAAACAAGTTCACTATAATTTGAAAAAGTCCCACTCCTCTAGCTTCTCTTAAATCAGTGCAGAGATTCAGGCTCTAAACTACTTCTGCAAGCTCAGTAGGAGTGATTTATTTGAGCTACTGCCATCAAGAACATATTCTTTTAGTATTGCTGTGTGTTGAAATTGTTTATATCATCTCAGTTTGTCATTTTTAGAGTTTATCTTTTTTTTGCATCTGTATGTTTGAAGAGAATATCTGGAAGGACCTGCCTCCCCTTGAATGGCACTTAGTGACTTGTGCTGTAATAATGCAACTTTCCTTGTCCTGTTTTGACAATTTTGGTAGCCAATAAACAAGAGTACTTTAATGCTGATTGCACAGAGTCAAGGTCACGTATTTTCCAAAATGCTCCTTTTTTTCCAGACTCTCTTCCTTTATTTGCAATATGAGGTAAAGAAGGGTTGTCTCCAAAGTTAATCTGAGTTGACAAGATTCCTTCATATTTTATATGTGCCTGAAACTCATAGAGCCACAAAGCAGCTGCTTTCTGCTTACAGTGCCAATGCACAAATTCTTTCCCCCAGTCACTGACCAGGAGTAACATTCCTGTCCCTGGAAAACCGTGGAACAGCAGCAAAACCCCACAGCTTGGACAAAAGCTTTCTTCAAGGCTGGATTTGTAAGGAAAAGGTGCAGAGGGTTTTGAAGTGCAACCATAATCCACCTTCTTTAGTCACACATTTGGTGGTCATATTTTACCCAGTGTTCATTCCAGACCAGGTTTCCAACCATGAAAATTATGTGTTCATTTTTTCTTAGATGGGTGGGCTTGGTCCTAAATGTGTCTTCTTTAGAGTCTGTAGCCAGGACTGGCTGCTCTTATGAATATAATAAAAATGCTAATAAGATTGGAATAATGAAGGGGAGATATGAATCATAAGAAGGGTAATTGGTGAATTTGAAATGGAAGAAATATTATTATACAAAAAAGTTCAGAATTTTAAACCCAATGACTAGCCACTTGCAAGGTCCTGGTTAAGCTGGCATTTAAGTAGAGTTTTATGTTGCCTGTATCATTAGTAATTCAATATGCTCACACAGCCATTATACTGTCATGTGTTTTTTCTGTTTTTAGACTGTCCCAGTGTGCTTCAAACACACACTGGAAAATGTACAAGAAAATGTGGTATTGTATCATTATTTCTTACTCGTATCACCAGGCCACATTAAGACAGCTCAAATCAATTCAAAATTCCAGAGGTCAGTTCCAAATAATTTGAAGGGAGAGCAGGTGAAAGGAGTAAAAGCACGTGCAAGATAAATATGAGACAATTCCACTTGGAAAGACTTAAATAACAATTTCCTAAGTGAAAAAGCATTTGAATATGGAAGGTTTGACAATGTGAAGTTTTGAGCAGTTTTGTATCTTATCATTCATTTTTTATAATCCTTCCTCTGTCCAGGCCCATGACTTGTGTACACATTCCTACTGCATGTGCACACTTCCACAAACACATGTGGAAATTTCAATCTATAAGGAAAGAATATTTTAGGAGCTTCTTTAATTGTAACAGTCTTTGGGTGTTGGGTATATGTCCTTTTGTGATTGAATTTTGTGATCTTTCACTCTTCAGCCTGATATTTTTCACTGCCCTATTGACAGCTCCAGCTTACTGCTTGCAAAAAACTGTGCTTATTTAAATTATCCGAATCAGAATTAACTAGGCCAGCAAAATCTGCTTTAAACTGCTTCAGCTAGCTGAACTCTTTTGCAGCTGAGTTAGGTTAGGGGGCATTCAGAAGAGCAAATTGGCTGGCAGACCTGCAAGGGCTGCAGTCTCCTGCAGACATGTCAATGAGCAGCAGGGAGCAGAGGGCAAGGTCTTCTGCTTCTTTGGAGTCTGGAGAGTGTCTGGACAGTTCTCAGCCCAAGCCAAAACCAAAACTTGCCTGTTCTTAAGCCATCTTCACTAGCACCTTGTCAGTAGGCAGAGACCCTGAATCTGAACAAAAAAAAAAGTCTCAGTCAAAAAATCTTTTCATATATCCAGCCCCCCTACAGCTCTGTGCATAGTCTAATCTGTTTTCTGTTCTCAGATACTGCCAAACACACACATTTTGTGTTGTTTTTAACTTGCAGATTTCTCATTGCACTAAATCTCCCCAGACTCCTCCTCAGACATGCAAATACAGAGTTCTTCAGGCAGTTCTTCATAGGTGAAAGCCATTGCCCTTGCAGTGGTGGCAATGGTACCTCTTAGAAGAGGTATTGTTCATGTCTTGTTCCATACTGTGAGGGGAAGTGAATGACCAAGTCCATGGTCTGGCAAAAACTAAGCCCAGGGGCTGGCACCACCTCCCCAGTGGTGTCTGAAGAAAATACCCCTTGTCCTGGGGATACATAAAGTGATGAAGGTCTTAGAATTTTGGGTTATGCTGACTTCCATTCATATTGCTATGGCATTTATTACTACAGTGGCCAGGATTCATATAGAGGTTCTCTTCATGTAGAAGTTTCTTCCCACTGAAATGGTGATGGTGAAGATACTGAGGCTGAGGAGATCTGCACACTCATCTGGTGCCAGAGCAGAAGCAGTGCTCTAGACCACTGCAGTAGTTACAGCCTGCTAGAAGTTTCATGGGTGACTCTCTGAATGTCTCACTGACAGGAGGGAAGTCATGTCTCCAGCTTCAGCACATGATGAGATGCTGTGGCTGGGGTAAGGAGGGGGCTGGAGAAGGTGTTGGAGCTGCTGGGAAGGTGTGCAGCAGAGGGCAGCAGCTCACAAGAACACACACACCTGCACCTACAGCTGCCACACTCCACACACACCCCAACAACACTTCTTCCCATCAAGCACCCACCGGCAAGTTTTGGATCTCTGCAGGTAAGTGAATCACTTTCAGTCTGAACATGTGAGCTCATCAAAATAAGTTCCTCGTACTGGGCAGAGGATCAGGGCTGTTTGCTGTGCTTTGTTTTGCTGACATAACCTGCATCCACAGTGACAAATCACAGATCTGCTCAAGAATTCAGTGTTGGCCTTAGGGCAATAAAGGATACACTTTTACAAAAGAAGCAGGGGTATTTATACTCAGAGCTCTCCAGGCATGCCTTGATGAACTTTTAAACAACCAGCTCTAACAAGACTAAGAGACCAGAAAACTGATCGTGATGCTAGACTCACCAGTCAGTTCATTTGTCTTTCTGTTTGGTGGATTTTCTGTCTGCCTTTCTGAGGCTACCTTAATAACCACAAGACACTGCATTGAGGAGTGAGACATTACTTTTGGTATGAGTCAGGTTCTCTTTGTACAGAAAACTATAAATACCATTTCTTTCTATGAAACAGAGACAGAGGTGTAGGGAAAAAAAACTCTGCATGCATTATGGGCCATTTCACCAATTCTGAGGTTTTCAAAGTTTGTGGGAGCCTTCCTCCCAAGAATGTTCTTGAAGCATATTCTCCTATATCAATAAAGGGTGCTGTTGTCATTGATGAGAATGATTCAGTCGTTTGAAATGTATCTAAATAAAATGGTACTGAGCCTAAAAGTGAAAGTCAGGCTCAGATATCAAGTTACTTCAAATTTGATGCTGGTTGCATTTTGTCTCTGTGCTGCTTAATAATAGAAGTTACAGCCAGCTGGAATCAAGTAAATGCATATAACTTTTTCCCTAATCTGTCAATGATTTGGATCCAGTGTTTCAGCCTGTATCTGCCTGATTTAAAAAAAAAAAAAAAAAAAAAAAAAAAAAAAAAATAGTGCATTTAGAATTGCTACAGTGTGTTGTGGAACCCAAGAACAATTCTCTTGCCACAAGTGATGAAAGAAATCTCCGAATGTTTAAAGGAGAACGGTCTGCTCATAGAGAAATTATTTCTAAATGTCTAGTGACTAATATATATATTTCCTTCAAATTGTTCCAGCAGCAAAATTACTATCCAGCTCCCTCTTATCCTCACTCATATGGAATTGTTAGCCTCCATGCTAGTTCTCAGAAGTAAGATTTTTCAGGATACTTGCATTTAACAAAATTAATTCATTTTTAAATTATGTAATTTTAAGAATTGATCCTAAATATAGAGGAGCTGAAAAAAACCTTTAATTTCTATGGTACTAGAAACCCTTTAAAACATCCCTGCATTGTTACAGGAAAAAGTTTTAAAATGCCAATCAATTAAGCCTAACAAACCAGAATACAAAATAGTATTTTTTTAGTATTATAAGACATAATTTAGTAACATAATATCTTGATTTTAAGACTGTATCAGGATCCTTGATTAAAAACTGAGTGCTTATTTCTGCAGTGCAGCCATTCACAGTTTAAGACTTTAGCAAGCAAAAGCTACGTAGGAAAGAAGTGAATTACTGCTGGCTCTGACTCAAATAATTTTCATGGACACCCAGGCAGGATAACAATAAATGGTGGTTGCAATGCAACCAGGAAGTGACAAGCAGCAGCAAAAAAACTTAATCCAATTTTTCTGTGGGAATTTCCCACTGACTGCTCAGACACAATTCCATCAACTTTTGCACTGAAAATCTGGCACTGCATTGATAGTGTGTTGAGATTCATTCCAGTTTACTCATCTCCTTTACCTCATTCCTCTGCATGAGGAGACTTCTGTAGAATTCTAAATCATTTGAACAATGTCAGGTACTGGCAAACCTGGCAGGGTGAGGAGTCCAAACAAAGACAAAGGATTTATCCACAACCTTCTGCTCTTGCTGGCTGTATCTGTTGCTATCTTCAAAACCTTTTCCCACTGATACTTCAAAATATCTTCTAGAAAAAGCTATCCTGCCACTCATGCACGAGTACTTTCTAATATTTGTCTATATAAATACTTTCTGTTTTCTACCTGTCACAAACTCAAGATTTCATTCAGATCCCATTTACACTTTTTTTTAGTACACTGATAACACATCAGCTCATGAGGGTACAATGTGTTTACAGAACCTGGAGGGATCTCAGTTGAACCTGGCATAACAGAGAACAGAGTTTAACCTGATATATAAGACCAGTAAGTTGAGGCCATAAAAATTTCTTATTTCAGAATAAAATTTTATCATTTGGATTGACTCAGTACAATGAGTAAAAATGTTTTATATTAGACAGGACTTAAATATCCTCTAGTACCATTCCTCCTGCCATGGTCAGGGACACCTTCCACTAGACCAGGATGCTCAAAGCCCCATCCTTGACCTAGTCTTGAACAATTCCAGAGATGGAGCACCCACAGCTTCTCTGGGCAACGTATTCCATTGCTTCACCACCATTAAGGGGAAGAATTTAATTTAAACTTACCTTCCTTGAGCTTAAGGCCATTCTCCCTTGTCCTATCACTCCATGGCCTAGTGAAAAATACCTCTCCAGCCTCCTTTAAGTACTGGAAGAAATAGTCCTAATTGTTGTTTGAAAGACATAATTTATTTGACAAAATCAGTGGCCTGATTACAAGTTCCTTATAGCTCAAACATCAAATCTGGTCTTGATTGAAGTGGGTTCATCGCTGTTGAACTGCAGGAATTTGTACTCATTTTATGATTTTATGCCCATTGCACAGGACAGATGCCTCTTCCATCAAAACACTAAATCTGGTGCAGACAGAGTAGTTTGAAAAGCTCTGAACTAGCAGAAGGGGTTTATAGCACCTTTGAACTTTCTTACATACCTACAATGTTTTTGACTTGGCAGTACTGGAACCTGGTTATACCACAGAAAGCCAAGAAAGCAAATCTTCAACCAACAACAACCTTCACACATGCTTTGATCACCTTTTTGCTAACTCACCCTCTGAGATACTTGGCACTTCAGAGTTATTTTAAATACCAAGATTCTTTTCAAATTATGAATTCGTAAAATCATAACTGTCATTGCAATAGCTCAGAGCACTATTGTGGACTCACTGCCAGCCAACCATGTCTCTGCTTCAAAAGAACAGTCATTGTGGATGACAAAAGACAGAAAAGAATAGGATAAAAAGGTGTCAGTATATTACTCAGAAAAGAAAGATCTTTCCAATATCTTATTTTGGAGTGGTAGTAGAGTAAGATATATATACATAAATACATCCTCCTGGCAGTTCTTTTTAACCCTGAAGCACCTAACAACTTCAAGTACATTTAAGAACAACAGGTCATGAAAATAGATAACTCAGTTCAGATTTTCCTTCTTCACCAAAGATCATAAAAATTAGTTAGCAATTATTCCCCAGAGTAAATTTCTTCTCTCTATTTTACATTTTGTCTTCCTGTTTCCTTATTTACTCATAAAGTTTAATCTTAATATTCATATTAATTAAAACATTGTCCTGCACCTCTTCTATGCCTCACATGGCAGATGGAGAGACTTTGATTCATACATCTCACCATTCTTCCCCTTTGGAAATGTTGAACAGGATGGCTTGGTCCATCCTGTGAACAGCCCTTGTCCTGTCCCATCCTGCACTGTCCCATCCTGCCCTGCCCCATCCCATCTCACATGCTGGCCCCAGGCACTGCCTGGCAGATTTTTGGTGGGCCCAGGCCAACACTTCCAGGAAAAGGCATCAGCTTCTCTGGTTTCCCTGATCACTGATCCATGGGCACAATGATGCCCTGGGCCAGTTTACTGCAGAAGCAGGAGAGTTCCAACTCTCAGGCTTCCCCAGAAATCTACATTTTTTTATTTACTGAGATCAGATTCTCATGCAAGTTAAAGGAGAACTACAGTCAAATATCCCAGAAATGTTTATAACTCTCATAAAGACAATTAATAGCAGACATCTGAATAAGAACAGGCAGAGCATGGGTTATAATACAAGCTAATAAAAAATACCCCATATATAACATGAAAAGAAAGAGTGAATAAAACCCCAAGTCATGCCCTGTGAAAAACATCACATTAAGAGTAGAACAAAAGTATTGATGGCAAGAAAATGAGAAAAATAAGTAGCAAGTTAAGCCATAGCCCAAAGGTTTTAATTTCATGCTTTGCAAGGCTCTTGCCTCTCTCTTTCCAATTGTTATTTCAGGCTCCAATATCCAATCATAAATTAACACTGCCCTTGTCACTCAATAGCTACTCTGGATGAATTAAATGTAGGGAGGAATGCCGATCCTTGGCAAAAGCTGATGTCCAATTTAGAGTTCAACAACAAAAAAATGTTGTGAATTAGTCTAATGAAGAAAATGCAGCTGAGATTATCTTTGGATAACCACACAAAAAAACAATAAAAAAAAAACAAACCAGGAGAGCATTCATAGGATGTGTACAATTTTACTCACTATAAAAAACACCAGAACTGTCATTTCAAAACCAGGGCTGTGACCTGTTTTATTCATTCTCTTGAACATAAGAGTAACCATGAACTGTCACTTGCAAATGACATTGAGCAAGCAGGGAGTGGGGGCTCTGAATGAATTAAGCCAGCCAATGGGCTGTATTTACCTCCACCTCCTCCCATCTCTGCTTCTGGCACCTGGTGTTCTCCAGACACCATGCAGGATGCCATCACTGGACTGTGATCTGTGTGAGTGTTGTTCCTTCACTTCCATGAATTATGTGACACTTGTGTGTTCATCCCATGGCCAAACCTGTCATGCAAGCAGTGAGTGAACAAGGAAGGGTATGAATCTCTGTGTTAGTCAGCTTACAGAGTGCACAGTGTTCACATCTGTACTCTCTGGATCATCTAGCCTGAGGAAAAATGTCTGTAGAGATGCAATTTTTTCCCTCCAGGATGCTGTTGCATCAGAGCATTAGTAGTGTAGGAAAGTTTTGGATAAGCTCCTCTCACCAGTGTGAAGAAATTATACATTCATGCACTGCAAGCTTCAGAAACCAGTGAGAGGTGTGATTACTGAAGTAAATAATAAACTGTTAGGCTGAGGACCCAACCCTGTCACCTTTTAAGCACTCTCTTCATAACCTAGGAGCATTCACTTTTTGCTAAGTGAAAGAACCTCAACCAATCAGAAATGGCCTTATGTCTTTTGGTAAGACTCAATGTCAGTACAACAGGATCTTCATTTTTTTTGCTGACTGAAGAGTCCAGTAACCGGCAGTGGAAAAAAAGGTATTGAAACATAATGAAATGACCTATTAATATTATACTGCAATCACTAGAGGCAAACAGCTCCAAATGATGAATCATTTGAAGATCCCGGGTTCAGAGAACCTCATCAGCTTGAAAAATGCAAAGCCTGATCTCAAATACAGCTTATATCCAAGAAAAAATTTTTTTTTTAAATTTTACCAGTAGTTTTGACCAAAAATGTCAGGAAAAATCTGAAGAAAATCTAAAACTTGGATCAAGAAAAGAAATATTTTTCTGTTGTTTTGGGATTTTATTCATCAGCTAAAATAATAACTACAGTGACAGTCATCATGTTGTTACTAAGGCTTCTACTGGGATAAATGGATCTTTCCTTGTCTATATTGCTTTGCTTCAGCACAGTAGGAATATTTTATCTGCTTCAAGAATTATTTCAGACAGGGAACTGTGATTACCCAAAAATAAATTTGACATGAAAGTAGAGCACAAAGCTTTATTTTAATGAAGATTTCTGTGTTTTATCTGACAAATAATCATGTAGCAATCAGGCAGATAGTGTTGGGAGTTTTCAATCTATGATAAAGAGTTAAAAATACAAATAATTTCACTAAAATGTTATTTTCACTCAAATTTTTCTTCTACAATAGTTTGACATACTCCAACCAGTTAGTTTTACATGGAGCCTGTGAACAGCTAATTGTAAGATCAGTTTTACAGATGGGAAACAGATATCCACAGTCTAAGGGATCTGCCAGAAGTCACAGAATGCTTGACCCACATCCTCATGAAGCTGGTAGTAGTCTCCACATTCATTCTGTAGTTATGCTTAACCCCATGGGGAGCCGTGACTGGAACTCAGTTAATTGCAGGGTCCTGTACGAGCGTGTAACTATTGCCATTACAGGAAACCCAGGTCATTTGTTACGCCACTGGAGCATCCAACTGATCCTGTCATTAATCACTATGACATCACAGGACAGCTACCATATGGTGCAAAATAATCCTCTCCCTTGCTACAGAAATTAGATATCTTTAAAGAAAAAGTCATCTCTATGCCACTTGGAAAGTACGTTAGATATTTTCTGCCTTTTAGAACTTTGTCCTAAAACTCTTGTTAAGGCTATTGTGAAGGAAAAGTGAGACCTTCAAACACTTTCTGCAAGAGAAAAGAGGGTCAGTCAATGCAACTCTTGCTGTATGCAAGTCTAATCTATCCATAACCCTAACAATATAAATCTGATAATTAAAAATCCATCCCTTCTAATGCACTGGGTAAATACTGTTCAGAAACAATCTCACACACACTTACCCTCCTATTCACTTCTTTCCTTCAGATGGAAACGCTTATGAAAAGTTCTCCAGTGGTGGCTACAATGATTCTTCAAGCATGGGCCTTTTGCAAAGAACAGGATGATATCCCACCATATATTACTCACACAGAGTTTTACTCCCAATGCAAGCCCTTTAGTTACACAGTTTTAGTTTTGACGTTATATATTATCTTAATCAGTAGTGTGGTTATGATGGCACACTCTGTTTTTGTTGCATTTCAAGCAGCAAAATCATTAGCAGCTTTCAAGATTTGAAAGTCTGCCCTCAATAAAAAATATCTTTTCCCTTTGCACAATGAAGTTGTGCCATGTCTACATATTGCAATAACCTACTTTGGTGCTGTTTTTGCAGCAGAATCTGGGACAGCAAGTACCTTTGTATGCCATATTCAAAATATCCGAATTATTCAGGGAGGAGGTGCTGATGTCAGCCAGAGTAAAACACTAAGCATGCCCTGGTACTTTATAGACTTTGGTTTATTAGAGAAGAGGTTGAATACCAGAGGCTTGTTTTCATTTCTCATTAGTTCCTACCTTTTCTTCTTCAATAGGCTGCTAATAACTCACCTACTTGTAGGCTTTAAGTATCTCTTCAAGCATTACACTGTGTTGCAGTTTGGGATTTTGGCACTCATATTTTTCTGAATTCAGCCTTTAGTCTCCATGTAGAGGAGTGAAAATGTGGGATGAGAGGGAAGCACACCTGTTGTCAGTGATCACCGTTCTCCTATAAGGATATCACCAATTGTCAGAAACCAAGTAAATATGTGCTTCTTTGTGTACACATATTCTGGATGGATTCTGGCTTGGAAAGACTTGTAACTTAAACAGAAAATGGGAAAGGAAGGGTTTAATCACTGCTTTACTAGTGGGAAACTGAGGCAGGGAGAAATTAAATTCAACTGAAACACCAGATCATTCAAATCAAGGAAGAAATTGGATCAAGACTGGAATCAAGTGTCTTAACCATGGGATCATTCTTTTTTCCTCAATCTTTTGTGAAAATCTTGATGACTATAGTGGGTTAATTCCTTTCTTCATCTTCCACAGGAGATTTGAAGCATAAATGGAATTCGTAATGTTCTATTTGATCAGACTCAATTTGGCCTAATTATGAGCACAAATGTTTCAGTAATTTATTCTTATTTCTCCACTACAATGTCAAACACATAAAATCTTACAGTACTTAATTTTGAAAGAGAAAGCTCATAGGAGAAATAATGCAAACCATGTGATGGCTCTTCTCTGTTTACAATCTTGCTGAAAACTCTATTTCCCAGGAAAAAGAGGGCTCCTCATGTATAACCAAGTCCAGATTCTTACTTCATTTGGTTCAAACATATTGTTAACATCTTGTGGTATTTCATATACATTTTTCATACATATATACGGCTCCAAGTTTAAAAAAGTCTGCACATCTATGGCTGTAATTGCATTTGACTTAGGGTAAATATTCATTAATATCTCTCCTAAATCTGTATCAGAAGGAATGAAACTCAGCTGAATAATGGTAACCTGTGTAGATGTTTACATATTACTGCTAGACATTGAATCAGTATTTTAAGGTGACAGAAATGCAGCCAAGTGTAAGTCAGACTAATCACTCCCCATCAAAGTACTAGAATAGTCATGCTAAAGGACTACATATTAAACAGATAAAATATCATGGGATTTTTGTGCACTTGTACTTAAAGAAACAGACAGGAGCCCCTGTTGCAGGGATGTGTTGCTCTCTCTTCTTCTAGTTGAGAATCTCCAAACCAGATAACTTCTACTCTCTTTCCTCTGATCTGAAAAATAGATTTTAAAATGACACCTTACAGGAGTAATTATGACGTTGATTTAACATCTATGAAAATATGTTATACAGAGGCAAACCTGTCAACTGGAGCAATGGTGCATATTCATGCCTACTTGGCACTTCTTCAGTGTGTCCAAGGGGTAACAGAGGGTATAATCAAAGAAAACAAGAGAGTTGTTAACACAGGGATCAGATGTGTGCCCAAAGAGCAGAATTGTGACCTGAAAAACATTCTGACATGCACTAAGTCCTCAGGAACCTGAAAGCTGTCAGAGCATTTGTCAAAAACAAGTTTTTACAGATTCACAGAATGGGTCAGGCTGGAAGGGACCACAGTGGGTAGTCTGGTCCAGCTCAAGGACGGTCATCCCAGAGCACGTGGCACAGGATTGGTCCAGGAGTTTCTTGAATATCTCCAGTGAGGAGACTCCACACCCTCTCTGGGCAATCTGTGCCAGTGCTTGGTCATTGCACACTAAAAGAAGTTCTTCTTTTTCAAGTGGAACTTCTTGGGCATCAGTTTCTGCCCATTGCCTCTTGTCCCATTGCTGGGCACCACTGAAGAGAGCCTGGTCCATCCTCTGACACCTCCCCTTAGATACTGATAGACATTGATGAGCTGCCCTCTCAGTTTTCTCCTTTTTGAGGCGGAACAGGCTCAGTTCCCTCAGCCTTTCCTTTTAAGAGAGATTCTCCAGTCCCTTAATCATCTTTGTTTTCCTCCCCTGGATGCATTCCAGGAGCTCTGTGTTCACCTTGTACTGAGGAGCCCAGAACTGGACACACCACTCCAGGTGAGGCCTTGTCAGGGCTGAGCAGAGGGGCAGGATCACCTCCCTGACCTGCTGGCAGTGCTCTTCGTGATGCACCCCAGGGCACCATTGGCCTTCTGCTGGCTCTGAGAAGTGTTTTGTCCAAGCATATTGAAGAAATCTATTTTAATCAGTTGTGTCCAGTGAATTTTTATTTTACTGTGGTAAGGTAAAGATCTCCCAGCTGCCAGGAATTTTCAGGAATAAGTGACTGAAATGTTTTGGAGGAAGGACATTCTTGTTGTAATGCATTTAGAATAAGCTTAAATGGTCAAAATCACTCATAGTAAGATGGTTTCTCAAATTTGAAAACACTTCCTTTTATTTACATAGATAGGTAACTATAGCTTACACAGCTATATAAATATGCAGTAGACAGATGAATATATATAAGTCCTTAAATAAAATAAAATTTTATTAATAAATATTTTATTTTGATATATCAAATATTAACTTTGGATCAAAAATATGATGTCTTTCATTCTATCATTTTCCTATCAGCATTTTTTAAAATAACATGGTCACATCAGTCATTTAAACTTACCAGAAATACAAGTTTCCTCAAGTTAATCAACTGCTGTTCTTTTCCTGTTTGAAGAGTGTGTAACCCAGGTAAGTAATTACTTTTTTTTTTTTTTTTAAGCCTCTACAGTGCTCACAAGCTTTAGCTATTTCAGTAAGTAAAATTCTGTATTACTCCAGCTGAGATAACATTCTTTGAGTTCACTGCTGATGTAACATCTGGAAAATGAATTCATTCTACATTAAGAGTAACTTGTAGTCTAGTTCTTCAGCATATTGCTTATGGAGAACAAATTCTCACTACTTATGCTTTTTTCAGATGGTTCCATCTTAAAACAATCAATGACATAATCTTCCTCTTTTTCAGGCAATTGAATCTTCATATCCTCTGTAACTGATTAATTGAATAATCCAGAGGTAGAATTAGAATAGAGTGCTAAGAACAGGAATGTAGGAATGCCCAGGCTGGGTCAGAAGTCTCGCTGTCCTGCATCTAATGTCAAAAACCAGCAGGGCAGAAGAAGCACTATGAAAATGAACTTCTAGCAGAAATGAGATTGGGCCTACAGAGATTGACCAGCAGTAATTCTCTAGCCTGTTTAACTTGCAGTTTTTTCCAGAATGTTTATCAGACCTGAAATATACTCTATGGAAATACAGGAGTTAATGATAATTAGATGTGTTTGTGTGAAAATTGGGAATAAGGGGAATTTTAGGACTACTAATGGCTGTTAACTGCCTTGTTGTAAATTATCTTTAACATGGGAAAATCCTTCCCTAGCCCATATGACGCAAGTCACTAAACAAATCTTGATTTTCAGCAGTGATGAAATTTCACTGGTGATAACCAGCACCTCTGGAAATCAGGCCAGTTCAAGACAGATGACATTTATCTCCACCAAACATTTAATATATTATATATGTTAAATATATCATATATAAACATATATATTATACATTTTATATATATTATACATATTAATATATATAAGCGTGTATATATATATTAAAGAATGCTTACCAACATACTTAAAATTCCAAACTAAGAGGAAGGTCTACATGCTGCATGTGGAACAATAGCACAAGTTAAGTAAATCTAGGTCTAAAACTGAGAGCCTGGAAAGCCCTGTTTTGCTAAGGAGTCTGATGTCTGAGGGCTGCTGCTGTTTCAGCTGTCCATATTTACAGGCAGCTGATGTTCTGCAGCTGCATTTACCCAGCAGAATGTTGTTGTAGACAAAGATGAGTTTAAGCCAACTACTTTGTGGCCAGTCAAATGCCTTGATGGTAAGGCCACTTCCTATTTGGATTTCAGCTGTGCTTGAGTAGTAGGAAGGTACCTGGGCTGCTTCTGTCCACATACTGACAACTAAATTAATGCAACTTAAGAAAAAATGAGTTAAAGAAAAATGTGCCCAATTTCCTAAGCTATTCGTTATTGAAATTATATAAAAAGCACAAGGGAGTCTGGATGTCAACACAGGATACAGATAATACAAAGTTTCCTTCCTGGCAACTTTTACTACATCTAATTTCTTAAAGGAAAAATAGAAATAATGAGTCATTTGCAGTATTTTTTTCAGCTAAGCATGAAATGTATCCAACAAATAGTAGCATAGCCAGGTGCTACATCCTGTGTCATGTCCGTCAAGTACGCAGCCAGCTACTTGTGGGTGGGGGAATGTGTCCAAAAACTCCATGTGCAAGGTTGGAGTGATATATAAAAACTTGAGATACACTATTTCTCTCTATTAAAAATAAGTCTGTGACGCAGCATGATTCCCCTCTTAGGTGTGTGGCCAGGTCAGTTTCACTAGTTCAGCACCATCCTCACAGCCAGCACCTGCCATGCTCATTTCCCTGTGATCGGAAATCCAAATGTATAAGGTGCTGTGAATTCACTTAAAATAAAGCTTTCCCCCCCCACCCCCCCCTTTTTTTTTTTTTTTTTTTTTTTTTTTTTTTTTTTTTATTGTTCTACAAGACTCCAAGGTATAAATTTGCATTTGGCTTCCAGAAATATCCTGCTTCCTATAAAAGTGGATAAGCATGATTAATCCCTGAGGTCTCTCTCCACAGCATTCCCTGGTTTTGTCTAATAACTGTGAGGAACAGCAGAGGGATTCCCTGACAGGATTTCAGAAATGTTAGTAAAAGTAAGGCTGGAACAAGCCAACTCTGCTGCAAAAAACACCCCTTTTCCAGGCTTGCAGCTCTCATATTTGAACTTTGTGATCTCCAGATAGCCCAGCTGATTCCTCCAAATGCCAAGTATAGTTGTCGTTGTTAAAGTCTATTTCCAGAGAGCCCCACACGAGGCAATAAAGCACAGAACACATACTTATTACATTACACACTGTTGGATGAAAGCCCACATCTGTTCCTTGAGCTGACTAGACAAAAATGGGTCAGAGTGAAGGGAATAAAATCACTAATACAGATCTCTCATATGTAAAACAAAAATCCAGAAAATTTCTGAGCTTTAACTAGAGCATTTCTGGTTCCTCATACCTATGCCTCATCTGAGCTCAAGTGCCTAAGCAGCCCCACTGAATGCTGGCTGTTTCTAAGAACTGAAAAAGTTCTTCTCAGAAGAGAATAAGGTTGATGCAATTTAGAGGCCACAGATCAAAATACAATTTCAAGGAAAGTGTTTTGTAATCATCACAGCTCCCTACGCTTAGCTCAAATTCTACTACACACGGAGAAAACTGAGAGGGTGAGCGTTTCTCAGCCAGATCGTTTGCCTGGGAGAACACCTTTGTCTGATGATGACAACAGATGGAAGCTCTGGCAGGGATCCTCATCTCTTTTTCCTGACAATGGGAAGTTGTTAGGGCCTCATTTACATCCATTTCAAAACGCTTCAGCAAGGGAAAGGTAATGTGTCATTTCCCACCTGCTGTAGGGGAAAGCGAAGCATGTGAGGTTATGCGCTTTTTCATCATTGCAAAAGCCCAGCCTCAGATCTGCTGTTGCAAACCCATTTGCTTGCTCTGAGGTGATACAGCTGCTTTTAGTCTGAACAGAGCCTTGTGCTCTCTTATCCTCACAGAATACTTGGAAGAGGTTCTTCATAGAGATGTCACTCTAGTCTGGATTTATGATCATTTTATGAACATCTCTGATTCTCTTTGCTTTGTTTTTTGAGGCTATTGGGAAGATGATCAGTCTTCCTTGGTGCTGGCTACTACACAGGTCATTGAAATCACAACTGAATACCTGGATATATCAGAAGTCAGGCTGCTGATAAACTTATCTGCATGTGTACACAAGACCGTTTGGGATTGCATTTTATGAGTAATATTGAAGACAATAGCAGAAAAAAACCTCAAAATAACAGGTCAAGTAAACATTAAAACACAATTCTTATAGCCAAAACACTGTTCTTTGCCTGAAAATATTTTTTCTCCACAAAAGCCCATAACTGAAAATTTTAGGGAAAAGATAAATTTAAAACCAATAAAGGTCATTGGAAGTTGTAAATATAGTTTTTTTAATTAAAAAAAACCAACATATATATATATATACACCACAATTTACACTTTCTGGTTGACAAAACCAGGTAAGATTCATTTAAAATAAATCAACTGATTCTTGGAGTATTACTTGCTTTTATGTTGAAAACACAAAGACTTATAAGAGAAAAAATACCATCTTCAGAAGATTTCAAGGTAATCTCATAATTGAAATACATAAAAGGAACAACTCAGTGGAAAAGGCTTAGTGTCTCTGTTTCCCCATGCAACACTCACATTTTCCTCTGCTCTTCCAGAACCATCATTCACTCACCTTCACGGGACACTGAAAAACTCCTCTCTCTCAGTGAAATTTGGAGGTCTGGTCATCCTGGGCATGTGCAGTGAAAATGGATGGTTCTTCAACTGCCAGATGATCACAGAATAATGGAATTTTTATGACAGTTTAAGAAGATGATCCTTAATATTTGGATTTTTCTAAGTAGAGAGCAAAAATTACAGTAATTTTCCTTGCAGGAAAATCAAAACAGGTTGTTTAGTGCTGTTTCCCCTTCTTTCTGTAGGAGATAGAAAATTAAATATCACAGAGGACTGGGCCTAAGAATTTTGTACAAAATCTTACAGGAAACTTGTGGGAAACCATCCCTGAGCTCAGGGGTTTCAAGTCCTTATCTTAATTTGGACTCAGGATTGTCAAGGCTCTCTGGACATGGATGCCAAGATGGTGACCTCTCATGAGCTCTGGGCAGCTGTAGCTCACACATTCTTGGTTTAGATTCACGAGACACCATATGCATTCAGTCTGCCCTGCACAGATCAACAAGAAAAAGTGAGAATATTGTCAACATTTAAAATAATAATTACACATATAGCATATTAAGACTTATTAAAACACAATACTAATTCAAGGAATAGTGTAGAAGTGAAAGGCATGGAGAAAAGTGTGTGAACCTTGTTATTGAAAGACAATCAACATTCATTACAATTTTAAAAAAGAGAGAGATACAGTGGATTAATAGTGTTTAGTTTTCCAAAGGTAACTCTGAGATTAATGCATGTTTGTATGGATCTCTCTGCTAGGTTGCACACTTATGTTAGGGCTGAGGCTATCCCATGTCTGGAGCCAGAGCTGTCACAGCAGAGACCTAGAAAAGAGCAAAATGTCTGGCTGAGCAGAGAGTGAGTGCAGGCTGAGATAGCACGTCATGAGTTGCTTGAATTTGCATTTTGATGTAGCAAAAGGGGATTACCCAGCTGAGTTTAAAAGCTGCTGATTTTGTAGAACTAGGAGACATTTTTGCTTGTGATTTACTTTGCTCATTATAAAGAAAAGCTTTATGAAAGGGGTCCCCAAAAGCCATTGAATGCAACAGAGAGGATCCAGTTGATATCATGGACCACAGATAAGCCATAAAACCAAATTTGCATAAAACTCACACCTTCCAGGACTACATATCAGGGACGCTCAGCAGAAAGCAAAAGGGAAAATATCTGTCACAGCCACAACACTGCTGACTAGAGATGGTGAGAAAATGAATCATCAGTATTATCCATGTGCTATCACTGTCTGGAAATTTTCAGTGAAAATGAAAACAATGAAACAATAACTGCATAGAGAAATCTAGAGAACAGCCAGTCTCCCACACTCAGAAAGGGACAAGGTAGTGGCACAAACATGCAAGACAGTTTCAAAGACTGTAAGATACACCAGTATTTTCTCAGGACAGCTCATATTTTTAGCAAAGAAGTCAAAACTGAAGTGTTCTGACTGTGAGTGCCATTGTTTCTTGTAGATACTGGAATACCTTCCCCATTAAGTTAACTTTCTTGGTCAATGGCCTATGCTCTAATGAATCATGGTTTTTTTGTTAATAAGTGAGAAGGATGTAATGGAGACAGTCTTTGTGGTGAAGTATGCTAGTCATGGAACACATAATATGTCTTAGGAAAATATATAAAAGAACAAGGAAATGAAGAAATGTGTAGAACATTGCCCAGGTAACTCAAAAGAATTGTTTCAATCTCTTATCTGACTGAAATATTTTGGTGTCTGTGGTCTCATTGGATTTATAATTAAGGAAGTCCAGCATGTCCAACAAAAATAGACTGTAAAAGGAAAAACCATTTCTTGCTAAAAGAAAAAGCAATTTATTAATTTGAAAGTTGTTTCAGTCCCCTTTTAGTCTGAGAAAGTCAAGACAGACTACTGTTGATATATCTTTTTTCTGTACTTTTGGCAGGATAAGACCAGAACCTTTTTTCCTCCAAAGTTAGAGGTTGCAGTTGCTGTCTTTGTGCTTTAAGGCGGTGTAAGCTGCTGGTTGGATTTTGAGGCTCTGTAATTTTTTCGCCAGGTATAAACACACAGCATGAAACCTTGTCTCAGATGAATATGGGGCGGTGATATACACACTCCATTCCTGAGAAGGGTTAAGAAAGCTGACAGCAGGGATAGAGAAGAAGGGACCCTATCAGCAGCTTGGATCTGGTTATGTGTGAGTATTTGAGAAATGAGATTAAAATCAGTGGACGGATACTATCTCTGTGTTTGTATCTTGCTGAAAAAGCAGCCTTTTCCTCTCCCTTTACGTCACTGGCAGTGTCACAACTGCAAATGTAACCACATGAAGAGAATGAGAACTGCCAGCTTTGATGGTCTGCCCTCCGCTTTCCGCAGCATCGCATAGGAAAATACGTGGGAAGCTCGGCCGAGCCAGCAGGCACACGAGCCTGACTCTGGCCTCAAGAGTCACCTGTGCAGGGGACACTGCTTTTGTACTGCTTCTTTGTCATGGCAGAGTCAGAGCCACAGTGAAAGGGCTGCACAGTCCCACCTTTCTCTCTCACGCATCTTAAGACACTCTTTCTGAAGCGACTGTGAAAGAGTGCTGGTATTAGTAACCCATCATCCCTACTGGTGAATTATCAGCAAAAATAATGAATAATCAGCAAAAATATAGTCTGGTTGTTTCCTTTAAGATATGCAAAATGACCCTAAAGATAATTTTATGTTAGCATTCAAAGCCTATCATACATCCAGCTTAGAGGGATATGGTTAGCACACACTTTCAATTAGCTCTCAGAATTGGTGGCCTAAAGGAACAGTGATGTGGGATAGACACTATTGGGAATGGCTGTTCCAGAGTTTGGAGAAGTGCAGATGCTGAAGCAGTGACACACCAGTTGCTCATTAAGTGCAGCAATGCACAGCATCGAGTTTCAGGTCAGACACCTGTGCTGGGAACAGAGACACCCAGCAGTTCAGACAGACTATGGGCTCCAGTGGAACCTGAACAGTTCTTACCTCAAAAAAGATTAGTAGTCTAGGTCCCTAGCTAAAGGTTTCATTGGTCAGGAAATAAACCAAAAGTCTCTGTGCACAGCCAGTCACAAACAACCAAAACTTCCTGTTAATCTTCTCACGGTCTTGTTGTATTTATTTATCAGCTTCTTAGATCTCAGAAAGAGCCAGACTGTGAAGTTTATAGGGGAGTGATTGTTTCATATATGCTAATACACCAGTAAGCATTGTGGGACCATAATTCTTAACATATGTCTAGGTGCAATTTCATTGTCAGGATGAGATGTATGTACCTCTTTGCAGCTTATTTCCTTGGGCTTCATAATGGTCAAATATTAAGGAACTTTTCATTTTAGATCAGACTGATCCCTCAAAATATCACATTGCAGTTTTTCCTCTCTTTTCATTTCCTGGAACTACTTTTAATTTTCACTTTTAGTCCACAAGAAGTCATGGAAATGTTGTGAGAAAATTTAGATTGCCTGAGCATTGTTTCCAGCCTGATAAAGACATGCAGTAGACCTGCAATGTTCAACCCTATTGGATTTTTACCTATGGCTTCCACGAATCTTAAATTCAAATGAACTTTCAAGACTCATCTAAATTGTTAGATGCTTATCTGACCTGCATCTAACCTCCCAACCTTTTGTGGCTGACACCATCACTTAATATCATCTGTGCATGTGCATGCACACCAGAGATAGATGCATACACTGCTAAGACATCATTCACTTTTGCTTTTTTCCCCCTTGAGCTCCATTTACTCTTCATGGAGAAGTTTATTCCTCTGCATCATCAGTTTCTGGGGCTGCCTGCCCTCCAAGGATGACAGGTTGAGGACTATAATCTGTTTGGTTATATGCCAGGAAGAAAAAAAAATCTAATTTTAGCAAACAAGTGTTGATACAAAAGGTCACCAAAGTCTGTCATCCCTTATGTGGGAACTGGGAATGAAACATTGTAAAGTGGGGATGTTGCCAAGAACATGATTTTAATGGCTTTACATACTGTCAGTGACATGTGGGAGGGACGAAGGCAGAAGGAAGAAGGAATTCTTGAAGGACAGGGGGTGTCTTGCTGTTGGTGATCTGGAGGAAAAGGTAATACATATATACAATATATAGTGATCTTTACAAGAGAGGTAATAAAAGAAAAGTAAAAGATCAGTTCCAGTGATCTGAAGTAATACTGTTAGCCAGATGGTAATTAAAATTTTTTTCATTGAAAAAGTTTTCTTTTTTTTTCTTTCAAAGGTGAAATTTCTCATGAAGATATGGATTTCTGAAAAAATTCTTTATCCTAAAATTTTTCTGCATTTTTTCATTTGTCCTATCGCCATATGCCTGGGCGAGCATAGCTGGCAGTTAGAGAACTCTTTTAATATCTACAGTGAGAACTGCTCTGTTTGTTTAAGGGATTGGCTAAGGGAATGAGTAATGGAACCATTTCAAATCCTGCAGCATGAAATCAACACCAAACTTTTTCTTTTTTTTAAATGTTCCTTTAAAAAAAAAAGAAAATAAAAAAGAGAAAAACCCAACATGCTGCTTTTTATAGCATTTTCCTTCTCAAATACTGACTTTAATGAATTTGACCTCACCCACTCCCACTGGGAGGCAAACAAGACCAAGGTCAGTTACTGTGTTCTTTCCTTTAATGGGAGATCACCCTGCTTGATCCTTGAGATTGCACCTACAGAGTTCAGCTATTCTGGCTAAGTCTACACCAGTAAATTAACGTGCCGGGTACTGGTCTAACAATGTTAGTGCATAGACAGCCACGTTCCTGTGCCCAGGAAGATTTTCTGGCATTGTTTCATTTATTGGTTAATTTAAAAAAGTCTTGGGCCCCTCCTTGAATGAAAGCACTTAGTCACTGCCCAGCCAACAGACCCTTGAAATCTCCAGTATTTCAGATGTACATCTGCTGTTAAGAGGTTTGATTGCTTTTAGTTACTTCTGAGGGACTCCTTAAAAAAGATTCAGGGATTGCTATTTGAAAAGCACCATGTGACCCACCTCAGTCTGCAACCTTGTACTCAGTGTGCCTCAACTATTTCTTTCCAAATTCACAGAAAGTTCCAGTTGTTTTCATCCTCTGTGCTGCTAAGGATGAAATACAGTTTGCATGTAGTCTATCCTGAGACTTAGACCATGCTAGACTTACACAGTTAAGCAAAATGCTTTAAATTTGTCCAAAATAGAGAGTGTGCATACTCAAAGTAAGCAAGGATAAGGGAACAAGCAGGGATAGGGGAAAATCCTAAACACACTTTTGATAAGAAATATCACGTGAAATTTATGCTAAGTGATAGACCTGACAGCAACCAGGATCTATTGCCCTATATCTACTGAAGTCAGAGATACAACTTGAGATTTTAATGTTAGACATAATTTGTTTCCTGATTTCTTTCCTTATCACAACTTTTAAATTGCTTGCCAGATTCTAGGAGAAGCCAGTACAATCACTGTTTTAATAGAAATCTCTTTGGTGACTTCCCCTCTTCTCTCCTTTTGTGCACACGCACACATCTGTTATATATAAAACCAGCTTGGTTAAACTGATAGAGCCAAGGTCATCATTTCTCAGGGAAATGGCAGACTAATGGAAAAAAGGTTATAAATATAATAAAACATGAGTCCTATGACATTTACCAAGGACAATGGTTTCATAATAAACTATTGGGCACTCTGAAGCCTTCAATTAGGCCCCCAAAAGACATCCTGAATCATCAGCGAGGAGGGGGGTGGGAGCAGGAGATGGAGGAGAAACCAAGAAAACTTTGAAGCAGCCAGGGGAAAATATGCCTGTGGTTTCCAAAGTGGCCTGAGCTACTAATGCTCTCTGATGAGTTGAAGGATTAAAAGTTCAAGAGGGCAGGTCACGTCAGGGCACCAAGGTCATGCAGTGCTGTGACCTAGGAAATACTGACTGGTCAGAGAGTGAACCCTTCCACAGCATGCTACCAATTAGTGTTTAATGATCAAATGTGGAATGCATTAGTGCTTCTGAGAACAGAATACATTTTCAAAGGGTCCAAGATGTTCTTTACAAACATTCCTGTGTGGTTTGATTCACACTGTGTTTGGGGAAATCTTCAAGCTTTGTCCAGACTACAAAGCAGATATGTTGCGAATTCCAGTGAATGTAAGAATGGAACAAACATGGTTTAAATTTCTAAAGAGACAAAAAGTTTCAGCTGAAGGACCCCAGAAGGGCCTCTAGGAGTTAAAAAGGAGATTCTCCTGTCATTATTCAGTGGCTAACATGCTTAGTACTTAATTCAAGACTAAAGAGCAGGCAGATTCAATGGAGCTCTCTCAGTTTATACCAGCTGACAAACTAGCTTGTGCTCCAAGACCTTGCTGTTACAGAGGCCTGATGTTGACAACTCTTCCTACCATACACATTGTTCTTACATCCCATCACAGTTGCAAACTGCACCCATGAACGGATTTTAGGAAGCATACAGGGGAAGAAAGGAAGGAAAATTCACTAGAGTCCAAAGCCCTTGGTTGTACCTTCCTAAAGTCCAAATAAAAGGGCAAAGGATTTGGCCAGAATCAGCATGCTTCACTGATCCTTAATCTTCCACTTCTCCCCCCATTCTAACCTGACCCTCAGTTGATCCCCTTCCTTTAATCCTTTTCAATTGCATACCATTTTCTACTCACAACATTTTTTTCCAGGCCTTTCTTTTTCGGCCTTCTGCCTCATTTTCAAAGTTTTATCATGCTTCTCTCTTCAACTCCTTCTATCTTTCTAGAAATCTTGGTTCCTAGTTGCTTCCCAGATTACCATTCATAAGACTGACTCACCTCAGGTCGTATATCAGGCTAACTTTTGTACTCACTGCATTTTAAATGCATTTTTTTCAACAAGCTCTCTGTCTGAATGTGTATTTCTTGTGAGCCATACTACAGAGAGACATCAGGAAGTCCAGTCTTAACTAGAGAAGGGCAAAAAGCAAAGCATAGGTTTTCTTGCTTCTTGGTTCATTCTGTTCCATTTTCTTTATGTTATCTGAAAGTGATGTAAGATATTTCCATATATCTCTATCTCATAGAGTGATGATACTCTCCGTGTGTAGGCTACAGAAAATAAATACAAGACTGCTTTCATTAGGACATCCTCAAAAATCATGGTAAGGGTCAGGATGGAGGAGTGATTGACCCATTTTGGTAGTGTATGGTAATGATGTTTGGCTGGACTGTCCTTGGAAAGGCCAGTTAATTTGGAACTTCCTCTGGGAGGAAGAAGCAACAATCACCTAAAGTCACGATGGCATCTCTCTCTCAGTTTAGAAAAAACACACTTGAAGTGTTTCACATCTGTGGAAACAGCAACAGTGATGCTGTGCTCCTTCCTCCTCCTTTCAAACACAAAGTACAACAGTTTAGTTTAAACCATGTATCTGCATGACTTCCAGCTGTCAGAAGAAATAGAGAGAAAAGTTTGGAAAGTCAAAACTTGGGTGAGAAGATGATGACAATCATAGAATCGTAGAATTTGAAAATGATGTTACAGTAGAAGATGTAACAAAGTACAGCTCTGTATTTATATAGGAGAACACAAACCATCCACAGACTAGACTTTACATCCCTTTGCATCTAAGCCTTTCTGCCACTGAGCTGTCATAGAATCCATACATTAATGATTTTTAAATTATCTTTGTGTAGTGTTGTGTGTTGTCCATTCCTACAGGGACTATAAGAATTTGTACATCTCTATGTTAGGGTGCTTGAAAAAAAAAATGTTCATGGTTTGTTTTATAAGGAGCCTTGGGTAACAATATCCATCCTTTGGATTTATTTGAGGTCTTAGCTGATAGAGCACAGTCAGACACACAAATTGGGGGATTTTCTGACTGTAGAGGAAAAAAGAATAAATTCTTAGGAGTTTTTAGCCCTGTTTGTCTAACTATGTAATAGGTGTTAGCAGCCTAACAGGCACTAGAACAATTTGAAAGTTAGCCAACCTGAACATAAATTGCTTTTCTTCTGATTTTATCGCTCTCTTCATACATAAATATAAATAATTCATAGCTTCTCCACTCATTTATAGGTTCTTCCAACCACCATTCCCTTCCAACTGTTCACATATTCTAAACTACCTGGGTACTGCCTAGAAGCAACTCTGAGGCACAGTGTGACAGGTGCTACCATTTTGGATGAGCAGTTTAAAAAGCACACCTTTAAATGCCCACCTTTACTCATTTCTTGAAGGTTGAGTTCTGTTAAGACAATTGTTTGTAAATAAATAGAGAGTGGCAAACAGATGAAAAGCTTGGCCTGTATGAATATTCTCTATTAATAGGTCTGATTTATTTCTTTTGTTAGAAAAAGGCATTCTGCTAGCAGTGCTGTGAATTATTACACTTTCATGTGATAGGAAAGCCAGCTATGTGTGTCTCATAACACATCCAATACCTCTGGAGCCAGAATGTAGGCCCAGCTCACTTTCAGAGATTCACATTACAGACTATTGAGGACACAAAATAGGCTTTAAGGTGAAATACTGCCCATGTACTCCTGTTCCTCCATTGCAATCTTCAACTCTCAGTCCTCATTTCATTGGGAAGTATGAAATGCCATGTCTGGCTTTTGAAAGATGGTCCAGAACTCAGCCCCCCAGAATGTGTTTTGAAAAGTTGCTTTTCCATATTCTTTTCTAATTGCATTGGAATATTTCTAGTCTCCAGAGCACTGATATTTGTTGGATGCACAAGCATACCTCCAGTCCTGTCCATACACACTAACACACTTCAAGTATCTGGAGTCACAGGATCATCTCTGTGCTTGTTCCAAAAGTTTATGAGGCTGAGCCACCCAGCACCTGTTCAGGGTGAGCCCTCCAGTCAGTTGGAGGATGTGCATCAGAGCTGCATTTCAGTGTGAGGGTAGGAGGATCACTGACTCAGCTGACTCCACCATGTGCAGCTGACCCTTTCATTCAGGGGCTGTTCAAAGCAGCAGCTGGTGAGTGCCAAAGTGATGTTAATGGCTGTGCACTCAGGCAGCAGCTCGTTAGGAAATGCACGAAATGTCTGCTCACACTTTACTGCACCGTTCCCTGAGCTGCTGGAGATCACAGTTTGTGAGACACTGCTGTCAATTTTCACTGCTCGTGGGGATTCACAAATAAAACATCAGGCGTTTCAAACATCATAGGATGGCACTGAAGGATCAAGAAAAGTTAGTGATGGCAGTGACTCCAGACATTTTAACGGAACACTGAGATGGGATGGACCAAAAGCTCAAGAATTATTGTTGAATTTATGAAGCAGTGATCTGATTCTTTGTTACATCATATTTCCTGTGAGACCCTGAGCAGGCTTAGTGAAGTTGATCTAAGAGAATGGTCAGGACAGATTTCAAGGGATGTCCTTACTCAGCTTGGCTCTGCCTGCTGCTGCAATGACTGCTGTGAACTGCAAACCGCCCTGATGAAAATCTTCTTGTTTATTAACAGGAACAAAAAATTTAGGGATCCATCAGGTCTTCCCCAAGATAGTATACATTTAGAGGCAACATGATTGGCAGTGAGAGAGGAGGGAGGCCAAGGGAGTATGTTGATTTTAAGCGTTAATTCATCTATCATGAATGCAAAATGTTCACAATTGCAGAAATGGTAGAATAAGCCATTATGAACATGTACTCTTACTTTCACCAGGCTGGGTCACAGGCTGAGCCTTCTCCAGTTCCCTGGTTAATGCTGAGAAGTCTTGGAATGGATGGCAGTATTACACTTTACAGTACCTGATGATTTCAAGACACCAAGTGGCAGTGACTGCAATGAATTCCCCATCACCTACTAATACTCATACTACAGTATGAGACTGTACTTGGCAGACTATCACTTGATAAAAGAGGGCTGCTTTCTCCTTCAATCTGCTCCTCCCCAGCCTGTGGAAAATCTGCTCTTTTCACAGGAATAAAACGCTGATTATAAAAGATTCTCCAATCTACTAGAGAAAGATGTAACCGGTTTGCAGAAGAAAATCAAAGCCAGGACACTTAGAAAGGAAACAGAATGGATGAATAACCATCAGGTAAGAACTCCAAGGGAAAAACTCCTTGTCTTGAAATCAAGAAAAAGGACCAAGATGACTTTGTCTTTTTGTAGTGGTTATCTGAGAAGGCCAAATATGGAGCCTGTCGTGCTGGGTGTCTGCTGAAAATAATTCAGATTTTTCCTTTGGGATGTCACCCTATGGAGGGAGTTCAGTCTTTTCCATTGAACGTGGAGGAAACCTACAGGGACTCTGCTACTAACTTAGACACCAGTCAGAACTGGATTTGGTTATTTTTGTGGATGAGTGCTGCCACTTATGAATTGCTAGGATAATTACCAGAATAAATGGATAAAAAATAAGAGGCTGAAAGGAGAGAAGTCTGGGTGCTCCAGTAATTTTTTTGACTTTAAATCTTTTATAGTATTAATAGTGCTCTATAGAGGTCAGGTTTTCCATACAGGAGGAGTACAGTAGGCAACTCCCTCATCACTCTTCCTCTCTATTTGACTGGTGTGACTGACAAACTCAATAGCTGCTGTGACAGACACCTGGCTGTAGCTGCCTCTTCTTCTTCTTCCTCAGTTCAGACTAGGGCTGCTTCCAGCCCTGACACTGCAAGGGGAATTCCTGATGTGGTGATTGCAGGGGAAAGTTCATGTCAGCCCAGGCAGGCAGCCAAACACTGAGCTCATGTTAACACTTCCACCCAGGCATAAGAAGAGCTACACTACAAACACACAGATCGATATCAGCATTTGGTGGGAACAGGTCCAAGAGCTGGATGTGGATTTTGTGATGGAAAAGAAAAAATAGGATATTAAGGAAAAAAATTAGAGAGAAAATCATACAATCATACACTATGTTTTGACTCCAGGCTGCTAAATTGGAGAGGGTTCAGCAAAGAACCACTGAAGTGATTAAGGGATTATAAACATACTTTGAAGAAATACTCAGCAACTCAATTTATTTTGTTTAATCACAGAAAACATTGAGGGGTGACTTGATTACAGGCCATTAATACCGACTTAAAGAGTAAAACTGCAATGATTATGTCTTTTGTCCAGCACAAAAAGATTTAACAAGACCTGATGGTTGAAAACAAATACAAGAACCCCACCCCACTTAAAAATGCCAAGTATTGTAAACAGTTCCCATAACAACTAAATTGTAAAGCAAGGTTAGGTAATTTTTTTCTCCATAAAATATTATATGATAAAATCCTATCTGTGTTGATATGGTCTGTTTCTCCACTCCCCTCAAAGTGCCCTAATTTGACTAAAGATATTAATTTTACCCAATATAGATATTGACATTGGAGACATCTAATCTAATTGTTTTGCTTCTATTTATATTCAGAGGAACTTGCAATATGTATTAGCAAAAAGATTCAACCAGCTAGAGAATTGCAAGCTTTGCTTCACCTTTTTAGATTTTCTTCATAGGCCAGGAGTCTGTAAACCCTACAGATGTATTCCACAATCCTTTAGAGAATGATGGAGTGCAAGGAGAAGTTAGAGACAGCATTTCTTAGCTTTTTTCATGAGGGAGAATCTCACCTCACATAGTCCTCCTGTTTAGCAGTGTGATTCTGAGTACAGCCTTGTGGTTCAAGAAATCAACTGCTGAAAATTATTTCTTTGAGGCTCCAGCTGAGAACTTGACACTGTACTACCAGAAATAGATCAAGCAAACACTGAGAAGCACATACTTCTCTGTTTATATACAGTGTTATAAATATATTTATATACTGTTATGTATAGTCAAAACAAGACAACTAATGGGAGAGGAAATATGCATTTATAGGCTCACAGATTACATCCATCCAGAATGGAGTTCACCAGGTCTATAGCTCCACTTCTACTCAAGACAGTGTTAGTTATGATGTATAAACAGATTACTCAGGGTACCCAGAGATTTGTTCTGTCTGGTCTGGAAAACTTTTGAGGAACCAGAACACCTTGGTGAATCTCATGAGGTTTACATGGTCCCACTCCTAGAACTATTCCAGGTGTTTATGGCTGACATTCCATCCCTCAGGTGTGTCAACTGCACCACTCAGCTTGGTGATATCTGCAAATTTGCTGAGGGTGCACTTGGTCCCAGTGTCTGTGTCATTGATGAAGCTGTTAAACAGTACCTGTCCCCACACAGATCCCTGAGGGAGGACACCACTTGTCACTGATGCTCATCTGGCCATGGAGCTGCTGAGTGCTACCCTCATACAATAGCTGAGTGTCTGTCCCAGGTCAGCTTCTTTTTGTTACTCACCCAACACCATCTGGGTTAATAATATATCATTCCCTTTCTCACACAACCTCACCAGAATAATTTTGGTAGATAAAGCATCATGATGGAGGCCTTCTGTTATGGGTTCAAATCCTCTCTGGTGCTGAATTGAGAAAATAAATTCAGGATATGCCAGAGGAGTTTGATATGTGCTGACATCTGCTTACTCTCTAAAGCAACCAGAAGTTGCATAATCCTGTTGGCACAGTAATGATTCCATGGTAATAAGCCATGCTCACTGGCAGGCTGTGTTTGCTCCAACATAGCATTCAGATATCAGGATCACACATCTTTTGGATTAGGGCTGACTGATGTCCTGCCATTTTGGAAAAAACTCACATCTCTGCAGACCTGTCCACTTCCCAGTAAGCACAAAGCTCTCTTGTCACCCAGGGTTATCTGGCATAGCTACAAAATGCAAACATGATTTTTCCTGAAAAGGGTTGTTCTGTTTTCCTTTTACCAACTTGATGGGTTAGCAGGTGGGATGAAACAGCAAAACAACACCAGTCTTTCCATACTCTCCTACCACAATCTCTATGTCAAGCATTTTTCTGGACACTGCACATATAAGAGACACCAGACCATATGGAGGAGGTAAAGGGAGATATCTTCAGATTCAAGTTGTCTGATTCAATATCCTGCCTTGGTTCCTCTACAGAAGCAAGGAAATACCATGCATTCCAGTTCATCATTGTTATTGTATACAGAGATGTGATAGTGTGCTTCTGAAATGTCAAAAATCCCCACAGAGCAGAAGTTTTTTGAAGATAGAATTCCTACCTACTGTGTGAAAAAAAGAAATAGAGAAAGGAGAATTAATACATTCTATCTCCACCTTTAAAGCTGTGTACTCAGCTTTCACATCGGTATGTGTAATGAACAAGAGGAGACAAACACCATTGGCTTCATTTATTTCTGTTGAAAAAGCTCAGAATCTTCAGGATTGGAGAGAAGCTTCCTAGCTGTTCAAAATATTCAAAAGATTTTAGTTGGTTGTTCTATATTGCTTTAATGTTCACTATTCGATACCTGAAGGAAGAGTTTATCTTTGGTTAACTCCCCGAAATGCACATTATTTTATTTAAGTAAAGGAGAGAAGGTACTGTAGAAGCCATCTGTACCTTCTTCCTTTTTTTTTGCTCCACCCACATGAAAGAATGAGGAAAATAAGAATGAATTACCCATTCAATTTTTGACCCTTAAGGAGGCTTAACTGAGACTCTAAATGGACAGCTTTCTTCAGACATAAACCAGCAACAATAATATGATGTGATTACAATAAATCACTTCCAAAAACTCAAACACTGGCTCATAAGTGATCTCGGAATCACTTAATAACTTTGGCAATTCTAATTATTTTTTTTCCCATTCAGGAGAATGTGCTAGGCCTCAAAGACATTTACCTCTAGATCAGGCAGCAAATCTCAACTATTTTGGCAACTTGCCCAGTCAAAAGTGTGGTATAAGTTTGTTCCAAATACACATCACCTCCAGGCAGAAACCAAACATGAAGAATTGCCAGAAAGACTAAAGCATGAGGAAGTTATTAACATGTGAGAACAGGAAGCTATAAATGAAGGCTATATTGCAACCTTTATTTTGGAGGGTGTTACCAGGCTCCTCCCAGCCTGGTAAATATTTATGTAGCTATCTAGGAACTTGATCCTTCTTCCATAGGAATTGAGACAGAACTTACTATTGCTTTCAGTGGTACAAGAGTCAATTCATTAAGTATTTTAGCAGGTTTTTTCCTTCTCAAGTAAATGAATTTTGAAAAGCAAGTATAGATGATTTTACAGGGACTGTCTTTTTGAAGTCCTTATGGTAATAAACTCTGTGATTTTCTAAGGAAATAGAACCTGTTGTCATTTGGAAGAGGTTTTGAAAAGCACACATTAGAACTTGACATGAACTGATGCTGAAACTTTTGGTTTTCTGCTTTATATCCATCTGATTCTGACCCCACAACAAGGTTTGATGTGGGAAGATGTTTGAGTCCTACCTATTAATAGTCACACAAACCCTTAAGATGTGTCACACAGCTTGAAAGGCAGTTGTCCAGTCAATGTATTTTAAAATTAGAGGGGAAAAACAAAAGAAGGACAAATGGAGATAAAGTTCATTTCCCACTTATGAAGATCTCATGTGGATCTAGCCATGGGCATAGGGCCCAGATTCCAAAAAACTATTGCAGTCAAACAAAATTACTTTTTAAAAAACATTTACTTGAAATACCAAATCTAAATGTTCTTAAGATGAAAGAGCCTCTTTAGTTAATTTTAGACAAGGCTGTCCTATTTTGTTTGTGGACTGGAAGCAGAGAATAGTAAAATGTTTACTCCAAGAACAACAGTGCTGGGCATTGAGCCCAAATACAGTTATCCCCTATAATTCTCTTACCAAATATGATATTGTTCCTTCTAGAAGTATTTACATCAATCTGTACTACTGCAAAATGACCATGCACTATCATTATCAAACAG
This sequence comes from Chaetops frenatus, assembly GCA_013400775.1. Classification (NCBI taxonomy): domain Eukaryota; kingdom Metazoa; phylum Chordata; class Aves; order Passeriformes; family Picathartidae; genus Chaetops; species Chaetops frenatus. The sequence continues at coordinate 474,969 of VZTR01029164.1, read as the reverse complement.
GAGATCAGTACAGTCTGCTGCACTTCTGTACACTGGAGTCTTGCCATGTTATTCAGCCACTAGCCAGAAGAGTCACTACAGTGTGTACAGATGTATAATGAAGAAAGCAAAAAGGGGCTGGTCCTGAGGCCTTTGACTTTCAACCGTGTGAAAGCAAGGGCAAAAGCACTAAACCTGATAAACTAAACTCATGTCTCATGGGATGTATGAAATGAGTAAGAGAGAGTGAACTCATGGGAAATGAATAAGAGAGAAAGTGGTCTGGCTCCAACAATTACACACAGATGATAACAGAAAACATCAATTTTGGAATGAATGAAAAATTCACAGGTTCATGTTGCAGACCAGGTACAAATCTGTCAGAATGGGAGATGAATAAGAAATACATTGAAGGAGACAATTCATTCTGCAAATGACCAAATTCTGCCAATAAAAGGCCTTGGTTGGGTATTTTGGCCTGTTTTCTTTCTATGAAGCATGTAAAATAATACTTTCTCAAAAATAGGCTTGTTGTAATGACTCACTAGAAGCTGCTTGTAAAAGATATTGATCATGAGCACCATGGTAAAAATTTAAGACCTATTGAAACGAGCTACAGGCCTTCTATGGTGGAATGACTGCATCAGCAGACAAGGGAAAAGCTCCTACTGTCATCTCCCTGGACTTCATTTAGGCCTTTGGTACAGTCCTCTACTACAGTCTTGCCTCTCAGTTGGAGAGATAAAGATCTGATGGATGAACAGTTTGAAGGATAAGGAGGTGGTTGGATGGTCATGTCCAAAGATCTGGAGTTAAAGGCGCAATGTCCAAGTGGAAACCAGTAACAAGTGATGTCCTCCAGAGGTCTGTACTGGGAGAAGTGGTATGTAATATCTTCATTAACTATATAAATAATGAGATCAGGTGCACCCTTAGCAAGTTTGTGGATGACATGAAGATAAGTGGTGGATTTGCTTGAGAGAAGGGACGTCTGCCAGGGGCACTTTTGGGTGCTGAAGGAGTGGGACCATGTGAACCACAGTGAAGTTCTCCAAGGCCAAATGCAAGGTCCTGCACCTGGATCAGGGTAATCTCCAATATCAGTACAGACTGAGGAATGAATGAAAACAACCCTGAGGAGAAAGACTTGGGAGTACTGGATGACAAAAAATGGGATAGAGACCATCAGTGTGCGTGCTTGCCTTCCAGAAAGCCAGCAATATCCAGGTCTGTATCCAAAGTGTTGCCAACAGGCCAAGAGAGGTGGTTGTCCCTTTTTACTCTGCTCTGGTGAGACTCCATTGGGAATAATGTGCCCAATGCTGGGTCCAGTACAAGAAGGACATGAACAGGCAGGAGCAGGCCCAGAAGAGGGTCCTGGAAATCATCAAAAAGCTGGAATATCTCACCTATGAGGAAAGGCTGAGAGAGTTGGGATTTTTCAGCCTGGAGAGGAGAAGGCTCCAGGGGGACCTTATTGCAGCCTTTCTGTAGTTAAAAGAGGCTAATGAGAAAGATGGAGAGAGCTTTTTTTACTAAGACCTGTAGTGACAGGACAAGGGGGCAATGGTTTAAATCTGAGAGGATAGATTTTGATTGTACATAAAGAAGAAATTTTTTCAGTGATGGTGGTGAAACACTGGCACGTCTTGCCCAGAGCTGTGGATGCCTGGTCATTGGCAGCATTCAAGGTTAGGTTGAATGTGGCTTTGAGCAACCTGATCTAATAAAGATGTACCTAACCAGAGTACTAGAACTGGACATTTAAAATGTCTTTAAAGGTACCTTCTGACCCAAACCATTTCATGAATATATGCATCTATAAAATATCTATGGTGGCTCCTTGACAATAAAAAATCAAAAAGCAAATATTTCAAAGGAAGAAAGCAGATTCAAAATGTTGGTCATTGTATGGCAGTAGCCAAACCATGTTAATTTTAAATAGCAACAGCTGGGACTGGGAGGGGGAAATGTTTGTTTCTCTTTTTACTGTTTTTTTGTTTGTTTGTTTGTTTGTTTGTTTGTTTGTTTGTTTGTTTGTTTTGTTGNGTTTGTTTGTTTTTATTTCTCCCAAGATTCCAAAAGTAAAAATGAATAGTCAAAAGGCAATAGTAAAAAACTTCATAAAACAAATTAAAATTGTAAAGGCAAAATAAAAATCTTGGTTCACATGAAAATTCTTCATTTTGTTTTCAAATTGCCTGAAAAAAGACTCAACCACAAACACAATTTTTCCATGTGAACACGTCTACTTTTCTTTTATTTCCATTTTGTCTTGAAGTGCCATTTCAGTGTTAGGATAGACCCAGGACCTCATAATTTTAAATATACCAAATGTGTCCATTAAAAATTAAGGAAATGTATTCAATTAAGGAATCAGCACCTGAGTCCTAAAGAGATCAATGCACTTTAATTGCCAATGTACTTTGTTGCCAATGTACTTTGTTGCCATTTTAAACTATATCTCTGTGAAGCCCATCAGAAAAGTCTATGATCACTTATCAAAGTAAACAAAGTTTTCTAGCAGCTGGAGATCAAAGAATAATGGGCCTTTAGTCTACAGACTGCATCCGTGCAGTTCTTCAAAGGCAACTAAACTCCTCTGCCTATGACTGCAGAACACTTTGAGATCCTTTGGGATTATAGATGCTGGGTTTCAAAGCACACCAAGAAGTGTGAAAGTCACAATTACCAAGCAGTCCTCTGTCATCTGGGAAGAGGTTTTAAAACTAGGGACAGATTCTTCATCATCTGTACAAACTCACAAAAAAGCTTGCTTTGATATTTCCAGAAAAAGCCACTTGTGAGTCCTGAGGAAAACAGTGTGGGACCTTAGTGGAAGAACCATATCTTCCCCTGCTCCCCCAGTGCAGATCACATCATGAGGCACCTCTCCCTGCCCAACACAAAGTTGTCTCTTCTTTGCAGGGATTTACAACTGGGTATAACAAGAGATAGGTGCTATTTTGAATGCTGCACAAATATTCTGTCCCCAGTACTGAAGCAAGACAGAGAGGTCAGTTCCTAGGGCAACAAGGATGCTTTCCTCTTCAGAACTTTTGGAGTGGGGGAAAATACCATTAAGCTTCATCCTTGGGAGAGCAACAGAACTTCTCTAGAGAAGGAAGTGAGAGGACATGTTAAACTGGACATCTAATAGAGATTTGACCAGATGAGCAGGTAAAGAATGAAGATCACCTAACTACCTGTCTGAAACATCACACTCCCAAACAGAGTAAATCCTCACTACAGGGAAACAAAATCATTCAGGATGATATCTTTTAACAAGATGAATTCTAAATGGCTTACTGTACTTTCTACAATATTTCCCTTCATTCTGTCCTCACTGAGACATCTCAAAAAATAAATAAGTAAACACAAAAAATTAGTAACTCTAGTGATCCTTTACAGGGTTTGTGTGTGTGTGTAACTCAGTAGTTTTCCCAAATATTTGAGGAAGAATTAAAATATTCTCATCTTCGTCTGCAGATGAGACATAAGAGGGAAGGGTAACTTGCTAGTGTTAGAGTGTATCTACAGCACTGCTTGCACTTAGGGACAAGGTGACATTCCTCTGTTACTCTGACTTCCTTAGGCACCACAGACTTTCACCAGTGGCAAGCCCTGTTCCTCTAAACTCTGGGCCTGCACTCCACTCTCTGATCCTCCTCTTGCTTTCTGCAAGCTGGTCCTGATATATTGTGTTATTTTAGATTAAGGTCTTGTCATGAACCACTGAAGTACATGAAGCGGCTTTGTTCAAGAACTCTGGAGTATCAGACTCATCTTTTTTCCTACCTGGTCACCCATCATGGGTTGATGATGCCTTTAGACCCTTCCCTGCACAGACCTGGAGCCCTCCATTGTGGCAATCTTTTCCAAACCACACTTCCTTGCATATACAACATGTTAATAATCTCTGTCCATGGAAGACAAACATAAAAATGATGGGTCAAGTGGTGATTGAACGTGTAGAGCCTAGAGACAGAAATAATTACAAAAATAAATTTAAAAAAAAAAGGTAGAATTTCTTCTTTCATTTAGTTCTCAACAATTTTAGCCTGTGAACAATTTCAGTCCCTGAACTATCATGTCTCACAAAGCACACAATTCCATTTTTTCTTGGCTCATGAAAACTTATTTGATTTTTGAGACATATTGTTATAGTGTAGCCTGAGATCAGTTTGTCCATTGTACAGGATTCTTACTGCTTCTTTAGAAAATGTTTCTGGTCCAAGACTGATGGCAGGGCATTTGAGATAAAGTTTCATAAAAGTTGTGAAACAAAGAAGCTGTTGTATCATCTCAACTCTTCATTTCCCCAAATGAAATCATGTATGAGTTAATCTGAAAAATGTTCTTTCTCAGTGAGAAACTGGCTGTTCCCACCTCCAGCTGATCAGATTGTTGTTGAGAGTATGTGGACCCTCATTGCTGTTTGAAATTTCTAGCTCTTCCCAGAGGAAACTTCCTGCACTGAGAGGCAAATAAAAATTAATAATAACAGGCACTTGCAAGAAGCACATTATTTCCTGCTACTGTGTTGAAACATAGATGTGCAGATATCCAGCAAGGGCAGAAGTGTGTTGTAAAACTGCCAAAATTACCTTGCTTTTTTTTTACTCCCTCTTGAATCTTATTTGTCAAGAATCCTAATCAATGAAGTACTGTAAATAAAAAATAGTCACAGAAAATAATCTGTGATCTTTTAATTAATAGCATAGGGAAGATAGAGTCCTCATATGCTTGAATATTTTTCTGAAAGTGGAGTATAAAACTTACTCAACTGGGGTGATAATGAGGAAAAATACTTCTGAGAGCTTTTAAAAAGCTGAACATCAAAATCTCCCTTTTAGTGTTTGATAATATGTGAACTGTGTTGCTAGTAGAAATTTCTACCTGTTCCCTAGGGAGAGTTAGTGTGCTGTGAATGAAGATCAGCAACCTTAAGGCCAACTTCTGTGAAGTTAGTCCAGGATTTGTTTGATGCAGGGACATGAAACAAGCCTTCAGGGAAGGGGGCACGTTCAAGAGCTCCACAGAAACTGGTGTTAAACACAGGCAACCCCAGCCCCACTGCCATGTTCCATTCAGGGGGCTATTCATAGCACATTTATTCCAGAACAGTTTGTAATATTACATAACTCATGGATCCAGTAACTATTACCTGCAACAGGTTGACACATCTCATGTAACGGGTGGGATTTTAGTACCTGTTTTCTTGTCAGATAAGGTAATAATATGTGTAAAAATAAAAGAGAATATTTCTGTTTTCTTAAACAAAATACAATTTACTTACGTCAGCTTAAAATTAAAAAAAAATACTCAAATAAGAGTGAAAGAATAAAGTGGATACAGTTTTACTGGTGTCTATCTGAATGCTTGTTTTACCACAAAGTACCCCAGAATAGACTTTTGTAAGTCCCATCTTGTTCCACAAATGTCTTTTCACTAGTCAGGCTGAGTTACTTTGTGAAGAAAGCACTTCTGATGTTTCATCCCTCATTCTTAAATGCTTACCAGCATTGACAGTGCTCTCCTCAACTCTGTCTCTTCACTTGAGACCTCCAGAATAGCTTGAGCACAGAAACTGCTGCCTCAGGTTTCTCTCCCTACTACTTTCCTTCCACATTGCCTTGAGCTGGATCACTCTCTACAGGAAACAGCATGACTTTCATCTTGATTTCCAAAATATGAGGTTGCCAAAAACCAGCCATCCTTTCAGGTCTTTCTCATTCCTGGGGTCTCAGAGAAAGGGAGGGATAATGCCACAGATGGGTTTTTTCTCCCTTCCCTACTTTTTCAGCTAGCATCCAGGATTCTAGCATTCCCACATGAAAGCCAAAGTGACCAAACCCAATGACATTATATTCTGGTTTATCTCCTTTTAATTACACTTGTAGAAAGTTTTTACTTCAGAAGCACAATATGAAATTCAGTTTTATCATGATGGAAAACACTACAGAATAAATAGTTTTACAGTAATACTTTGCCATGAGATTTGAGGGAGATGACACAGATTTTCAGCTCTCGCCCCTTTGATGCTTGATTAATTATCTTTGATTCTTGTGCCAAACACTGTGGTGTTGAGATAAATAAGCAGATTTTTAGATGAAAATTATCTAGTATAAAGGCATGTATGTTCACCTAGAAATAATTGCCAGATTGGTTGAAGCTGAGATCCAGCTGGGAAAAAGTCCCTGTTCACAAGCAACTATTGGTTGTTTCTTCCCAACCCATCAGATGCTTTTCGCACATGGTCTGACACTTCAGCATAAACATTTGGACTCTTTGTAATGAAAGTCCTCTTG
>VZTR01029164.1:430869-448466 GCA_013400775.1 Chaetops frenatus | reverse complement strand
AATGTCAAACAATGATTTGCAGAGGCACTTACATTTCAGTGCTCGAAGACACCAAGGCCAAGCGCATTTTGGTGCCAGTGAAGATGGGAAAGAGCAAAAGAGGAGCAATGTCCGGGGAAAGGAGAAAAGAGGAGAAACACAGAAGATGCATATTTAAAAGATTCTCTTCTCAGGAAAGCTTCCAAACCCCCTCACAGTATAGATAAACATATATCCAGCTCCCTTTAACTCTAAATCAGCTGCTCAGTTGTCTACTGAAGAAGAACAGAAAGGAAAGGTTTATTAGTGCCAATGCTGGTAGGNAAGAAAGATTGGTAACTCTTGTGGTAAGGATGTATCCGCTTCTGAATCATGTTACAAGTGAGTTGAAGTTTGAGGGAAGGCATAAGAGAAAACATATATAGGAAAATGGCTCACACTTTGAAGCCCAAAGTATCATATCAGTCCACTGCAGTAACACCCTGATTTCCAGTGAGGAGAATCACTTTGAGAGCTCCTCTCTGAGTCCTCGGAATCATTAAGAATTAGCAGATTACTTCCTTCTGTAATTACTTTAATCATATTTGTTCTGTGGTTATCTGTTGTTAATGGAGCTCTTTGATCTTCTTAACTGCCTCCCATGCAATTAGACAGTGGTGTAAAACACGTGGATAATACTTTGCTAACGATGCACTTCTTGCACACAGGAAGGTGTAAGGGCACGTGGTAACTCTCTATGAGGTTTTGACTCAAAATATTGTGGACATATTTTATCATGTTTATTTTGTTGTTAACTGAACATCAGGCATAATTGCTTGTTACATCGTTAATTGCTTTGCTTACAGGCAAGAGCTTCAATTAGATCCTGCTAATATTACAGAGTGTTTCTTTGTTCTGAACTGGGTCAGATTCCAGGATGTTTATGTGTTGACCCTGCTGCTTTGTTTAAATGTTGGGATTTTGCAGCAAAGACACTTTGAAGAATTGCTCTCCTTGCAGCAAGAAATATCACCCAGGAATCCCTGTCCTATTGATATTTAGTGTATTCTTTTGGACCATATAATCCACTTCTCTACCCTATGCTGCACAGTTTTGTGGGGTTATCTTCCTTGGACTCTTTGGTGTAGCAGGTGACTAATTCCTGACTTCTTTTTCAGAAGCTGCCATCTTGACCTTCTCATCTGAAATTGAACTACCCAAGTTACCATGGTATTGTACAATTTCACATCCAAACCACCTTGTCAAGACGTTCACTCTCTAACTGAAGACTGTAAATGAACTTCAGAAAAGTTACAGAAGGTTGGAAGAAGACAAATGTCACAAGAATTTAAAAATGTTCATGTGAGTCAGACCTAATGGTGCATCCAGATGAGTATTCTGCTTCCGGATTCTGCACAAATGGATGAATATGCACACTTGCAAGAAGGGTGTGAAAAAACAGTCACCAGTGTAATGAAAAAAAGTGAGAAGAAGACAAAGGAAAATATGGAAGAGTCTTATGCAATTAATGTTTAATGTAAGTCTACCTGAGTATAAGAATTTCTTCCAAGACTCTTATCATTATGAAGAGATTCATAAGTTGCTTTGCAGAATTCTGGTAAGGAGGTGCCACAAACTAAGAATTTAGTCCATTTTACACACCTTACAGAGATTCTAATCATAATTGGACTGAATACCTCCAAGGGCACGTATGTCTCTTTGTTGAAGAGAGAGGGAACCCATAGTCAATACAATTCTGACTTTAATGTTTCTGATACATGTTTCAAGCTCCCAGCCTAAAACTGTTTTCCCAGTATTTTGCCCATCTGGAATGTTTTTTCTGTCAGTATAACACATAATTACTTGAAAGAAAAAAAACTACACACACATACAAAAAAAACCCCAACAACAAAAAAACCCCTAGCTTTGATTCTATGGGTATTTCTAAATTTACCCTTATAACAAAAAAAAAAAATTCCTCAGTGAAGACATGCTCTGTAACAACATTCCAAGAAATACACAACTAGTTGGCAAAACAGTATAATTTAATTTTCAAAAGTCAAGTCTAAATATCTACCAATAACCACATTTTTCTGAAGGAGAGACAAGTGAGATTTTTCTCTGCCAGTTAAGGGAAGGCAGACAGTAGTAAGAAAAATACAGAATTGTTTGTAACTTGAACCAGAATGAGCAGAGCAGTGTTTTATCTGAAATGAATGTAGTATGATAGCCCAGAATGCAAACTACATAGTGGAGTTTTTAAGAGCTGATATTTTTGTCACAATAGGCACTATAAATGAACCTTTGGGAAAGATATATTAATCAGGCCTTTCCCTGAAACAGCCAAAATACACAAATTCCTTGCCTGGATTAGATTGCTGAGCAGCACAAAAGAGTGATATTTCATTGTTTTTTAACCAATATTTCTATAAAACTGCTTCTTTTTTTACATCTCGTCCTTTCTTTCCTCCATCTTTTAAACAATACTCCTCCCTTCACTCAGAGGCTTTCTGATCAAGGAAATTTGATTTCTTTTCTGTTGTAGATGGACCTCACACCCCATCAGACTACAGAAGAGGACACAAAATGTAGGAATTCATATACTGAGACACTGTCATTTTGTTGTCATTTTATAGGTGTTGTTGAACCTGCTTCCTGTTGTGTAGCCTAGAACAGATTCTGCCAATATAACTCACACAGTGCCTTAAGTTCAAAAGGCAGCTGTAATCCAATGGGGTTATTCTTCAGTGCAAGCTATGACATTGTATGGACATGGCAAAATTTAACTTAATTCACCATCTCTGTGCATCCATGGTGAGTTCTACTGTGCCTGCTGCTTTGATAGTAGAGAGTTTCAGGGCTTCCATCTGGCAGTACACTGTTTTTCAGCAGCTTTTCTTCAACACAAGGCCAGACTAAATTACTACAAATAAGAGGTCAGATAGACAGAACCTCATTGGTTTGCAAAGGAATCAAGTCACTGGATTTTCTATTAATATATTTCTCCCAAATGCCCTACCCTGGAATATACACCATACAGTAACTGGAATTCCAACAGGTTTTGTTAAAATATGAGGATATTCTGACTGCCCAAGCTGTTTTGCAGGTCACCATATAGGTGCTGTTCTGACAGACCTGAATCACTGTAGTCAGCATGTAGAACATGGTGTCTGAGAAGGAAATCTGAAGACAGCTGAAGCAGGCAATGCAACAAGCTTTATGCTCGTGAGTCTAGTGAGCATGATGGATTCTTTTCTATAAATTCCACTGGCTACTTCAGCTCCAGGCTGCAGCAAACATGAAGATGGGTATTTTCCTCACCTTGGCCTGTTCTTCAGCGGATAACATAGAATAATTAATTATAGTATAATTAATTTCAGCAGTTAGGGGTTTCAAAATGAATTTAAGCCTTCGGTTAATCCTAATAGGTGTTGCTGAATCCATTTATCACCACCCTTTGTGACTGGCAGCCAACACAAAACCCTGTAGTAAATGCAAAACTGGCTGCTTGCCTACAGAGCTGGCAGGCTCTGAGACACTGAATGAATGAGAACATGAAGCAAGCAAGAGAACTTTGATTTTATATGCAAGAGCCCACTGGAGCTCCAGCAAAACTCTGTCCTGTTTAAATGTCCCTGCTAACACAACACAATAAACAGACAAGAGACAGCAAATCCACTTCACTAAAAAGAAAAATGAAATCCAATACGATATGCTTGCAACTTCAAGAAGAGCATTTTTCAGCCTAAAAGAAATATTGTAATTATTCCAGGGATAGGATGGAGGCAGAGGACAGGAAACCTGGGATGGTTGGATTATATATTGCAGTTTGTTCTACAATTTGCATTATACTTGGTTTATGTTGCTCTTCTTACTTGATAACTGCATGAAGATTTAATTTGAATGGATGTTGCCATTTACATAGGAAAATCGGTAATGGTTGTACTTTGCTTGGATTCACAAGTAGAATGCTGGGAAAATGAAGGAATCCTCATATTTTATCTTATTTTATTTTATTTAATTTTCATAAAATAAGTATTCTTATTTTTATAACATTGAGGAGTATCAAACAGGAGTAGAATTTTATGGCCAGATATTGTACATATAAACTTTAAAAGAAAAGTATGAGGCATAGGGTACTGTTTTCTTTGTGCTACACATGAAGGGTAGAGAATGCAGGTGATTTCCTCAAGGTTACACTCAAGAAATACATAGCAGAGCCTAGAACCAGACCCACATACACTAGAGAGAAATGAACCACGACCAGGGGTTGCAGTTGATATCCAGTAAATCTAGGTCTCTTGCTCTAGACTTTCAAATATGCTGTTGTTTAAAATATCTTGGCACCAATCACTAAAATAATTGCTGCCTAATCTCAGCCTTGGGATGATTCTGTTTAGAGCTTGTAATACACAAGAGAAGTCTGAGGTAGGGGTACCTGATGCTTATTTCCATCATTCTACCTATTACCAGAAATTAGTAAATGCCCTGCAAAATTCAAGTTTTTCTACTCATACAGTCTCAGTCACAAAGAAAACATTCCCAAGAGCTTCCTGAAGGTAAAAAATAACTGGTATTTTCAGTGTCCTAATAATGGGCAGATGGAGGACATAGAGCGGAAAGCTGAAGGACCAACTGAAAACTTCTGCTACTTGTTGGAATTCAGGAAGCATGACATAAGTAAAAAAGAAGTGCTGCTTTCTGGGGTGGATGCTCTGTGTTGAAACTCAGCTTATAGACCTAAAACTGCCACAACTTATTTTTCATTAATAGTCTCAATGATGCATAACTCATCTCCCTATCTCAAGAAGAGGGAATCATCTAGCTCGGATTTTGCTTTCTGCTCCACTTCACTTCCTGGCTATATAACATACTGAACCTTCTAAAAATAGCCTAATAATTAAAACACATTAGCATTTCCTCACTCACAATCTGGATTTGACCTACTTCTGGATTAAACTTTGACAGCAGTGGGGATGGTGTCCAGGATATGCTCTTGCAAAAAAAACCCTGCGTTATAAGAGAGAATTACTTAATCTGAGATCCTAACATGAGACAGCACATTGGACTGCTGAGTCAGTTTCCAGCATGGGGAAATGGCTTGATCATCAAAATTCCTTCAAACTGAGAGCTACATAAGAGGCAGTATCATCATTGGAAGTAAAATAATCTTCTCAGTCTCTGTGAAAGTTCAATTCCACCTACGAAAACACTTCCTATGCTAGTGAAAAATTTCCCTTGTGACTTCCTAGTGTGACTTGTGACTCTTCCTTGTGACTCTAGTGTGGTGACTCTTCAACCTTGTAAATAATGAAACAATTCCTGCATCCCAGTAAAGACTTTCTTATAAAGTATAGCCCTTTCAAGCCTCCAGTAAAAATGTTTCTGTGATAATGAATACTTGGTTTCAGCTTCTTAGACTTCCTGACATCCTGAAGGCTGTGTAGCATGCTGCTTTTGTCCACGTCTCCATGCCCCAGAGAGTTCAGCAATTAAGCCAGAAGGATTTTTAGGATTTCTTAGGCCCAGCAGTATATATGAGGTGACAGAGTTTCAGATAAGTTCCATTCCTCTGAAGAACATATTCAATGCACACACTGTTTTTTTGATCAGAGATGACAGTACCAGAAGTTTGTGTACTTTCTTCTCTCATTTTGTCACAAAATTGCTATGGGTACAGGTAGGTCACACAGAGAAGCAAACAAAACTTAGATATGCAGTTCTAGTTCCTTTCTTTTTATTCCATCATAGTAAAGCAGTCATGTTAGGGCTAAACCAAGCAGGTCTGCATCATGTAGGAAAACAACACACATCTCTGGAAAACACAAAGCTATCTGCTAAATTTTACACTGTGACACTGAACTAAGAGTTCAAATGATAATCTATTAGTTAGTGCTTTACAGAACTCATGTGCATGTGGTAGAACTTGTCTGTCAGGGGGCAAACCAAGAGCTACAGAAATGAACAGAGCTTTTCTCTTAAAAGACCACAACAGGTTATGGATTAGACACTGATCCTGAGGGTCTAAATCTGAGTGATCCAGAAAGAGCTCAGTTCTGATTTAACCATTACCATTATTGTCTTCTTTCTTTTTTTAAATAAGGACCAGTGTGTTGTGTTTGGGTGTTGGCATTCCCATCTTGCTTCTCAGGCATCCCACCTTGTATGGGGCACCCACAACTTCTGGCATCAATAACACTTTGAGCAAAGGTCAAAAGCCTTCGTGAGTCTTCTTAGCACCCCCAAGGTGTTTTAATAACTTTCCAACCACCATTTTATAACGTAAAAACCACTAGCTAAAAGATGGGGGAAATTATTGTTTCGGGTTTTTTTCCATTACCAGATTTTTCTTTGACCACTACTGAAGGGAGGGAAAAACACATGCTCAGATGCCTTTTGTCTACAGAAATCCTGACATTGTAAAAGTCTGAGATCTGGAAAGGAGTCATGAACATACCAGAGGCTGGAGACAGAAGGCTTTTCATCAGTGTGGCTGTTCCCTGACTTCTAACCACATATGATATAAAATGACAGGAGCCTTTCTTTGGAAGAACTCTTTTCTTTCTTCATCCTGGCAGGGCAGGGAAAACTCAAGACATGTGGTTGAGGGATACATCAGTGTGGTGAAATGAAGAATGAAACCTCTGTCAAGGTTGTCACTTCATGGGGCAGGTAGTCATGTACAAACCACAGTCAGTTTACTTTTATTTAGAAGCAGCTGATTGAATTAAAGCTGAAAAATGTCTCTGACTGAGGGGAGAATGTTCACTCAGAGACACAGTCACAGTGCCAGTAGTTTGGCTGGCTATGTCAGAGGCTTCTTGGGGACTGGGGTCCTCGAGGAGGCCACATGTCCCCAGAGTGTGCAGTGGGAAAGACTCGTAGATGCCCCTGACCTCTACCCTAGGAGGCCCAGCTCTCCTTGGGGGGCTGTATTTTCCTATCCTTGATGGACACAGCTGATCCCTCAGGTTCTGAAGCCACTGATCCCTCTCAGGGACATTGAAGCTCCTCTCCTTCACTTTGCAAGTCTTCCCCAACCCTGGCCTGATCTCTCACACAACCTCACCACTGTCGTTTGCCTCAGCTGGTGCAGCAGCAAGTCAATATGGACCCTTGTTCATCTACAGAAGAGCTGCAGGACTTGGCTTGTCTCTGACCTTCACTGAAATACTATTTGCATTAGGAACAGGAAAACCAGAATGGATGGAAGAGAGTAAAATTTATAGTATGCAAAGAGAGCACTCACTCTGGTGAAACTTCTGTGAAGATGAGGTCATTCAGTTCTCAGTATCTTCACTACTCTATGAATAAGGATGACCCAAATTCATAGTGGTGCTGCCCACTACCTTCTGACAAAGATATCAAATGATGAACTTCCAAGTTATTTGTATTCTGATCTGAAAGGCTATCCTTCTGCCAAGAGCCTTTCAGGTATGTCCTAGCTGTCTGATTTATTTTGTCCACATTTAGATATTGATTTTGCTTTCTCAGCACACAGAGTTCTGTGTGACACTGAGAGACAGGTACATGCACACTCTCCCAAATACATCTCTTATGTTTTAGAAACTTAGACCTAAGGGAAGAGAAGAATCTAGACAACTGAAAACCGAAAAAATGTTATGGCACTTTTTGATGAGTGTAAAGCATTGGTAACCAATCTTCCTTTCCACCTGAAGCAAACTTTCCCACTGCTGCAGCTAATTCATTCTCTGCTTGCTCCATTTGCAGCTACCATCACTCTTTGCACTACTTCCTTCACAGGATATTCAGTGTCTAAAGTTCACAGAGGCAGTAACTGGGGTAGGGACATCCTGGAGTGAGTACTTAAAGTTTATGAGAAGATGCTTATGTTTGTAAGAAGAGCTGATATAAGATGGAAATTATTTTCTTCAATCACATTGTTGCTTCACAGAAATGTCAGATGTGTGCCAACGACCTGGGAGGGACTCGAAAAAATTTTGTTCTTTCACTCCTTGCTGCATAGTGGCAGTCTTATTGTATTTCCATCCAAATACCAGTTGAGAGTCTAATTAGCACGTCTTTGTCACAGCAGCTTGGTGTTAATGGACCGACTGGGCTAGAAATGAATTGTCTCCAAAAACAGAGGAACCACTGGGATTTCCCCACTGTTTTTCTGGCCTTCCTTTGTAACACGACTTGCTTGCAAGAGTAGTTTGGTAGAGGTGGATCCAGTCCTGCACTGCCTACAGTCGTTTTCCCTGCCCTCTATGAATCCAGAATCTTCAATGTCTACTGAGTTCAGATCATCCACTGGAAAATCTCACACTGCTCACAAATCTAGTGCCACCTGTCCTTGAGTTTTACAGGCCACTGGAACTTGCTGTGATTCAGAGCTGATTTTCCATGCAGTTTATAAGCAGTTGGACCCATGATTATTGGATATCTCTAGTGTCAACACAACAAAATGGATGTGATAAAATGAAGTGAAAAACCAGCAGTGCTCTGTCAAGATCAGCCTGGATACCACATAATAGAAATTAGTCCTCTACAGAGTTTTGCTTCTGTAATGCCCAGAGGACCTTGTGGATAAGATAAAGCATAATTTATTTAATGGTTTTCATGCCGAGAAAGAGTAAAGTTGTTCTTTACCCACACATCATCAATTGGACCTCTGTAAACCTTTCCTTGGAAAGAAAAATTAAAATGGATAATCGTCTTTTTGTCACAAGATTTTCCTGCTTCCTCTCTTTTCTCGGGTCGGTCTGCAGCACTTTGCAGCTAGTAAATCTGTTTGGCAGGTAATCTGCCACCCATAGACCAGATGCTGCCTTGGCAAGTTTAGCTTTCCCGTTGCCATGGCAAAGCTCAGGCAGCCAAATGACACGGATGCCATGGCGTGTTGCCAAGGTAATCTGATGGCACAGGCCTTTGTTAATTGAAAGACGGAAGCAGGCTGGTGCAGCCTGCTTTTCCCTGCCAATCAAGGCTGAACTTTGAGCAGGGCGAAGGACTAATTAACTGCCTCCACCAGCTGTTGGCTCTAGCATGCCAAATCTGACAAGTGGCCAGGGCCGTGCATCCTTAACCCTTGCTGTCTATGGAGGAGAAGCAGCAGTTCATGAAACTGTTGGAACACTTGTAAATTTTGCTTTTCTTTGAAAGGCTGGTAGTGAGGAAGAAAAAGTAAAGTGGTTTTGTTCCTCCTGAAGAACCGCAAAGATCGTGTTTGGTTGGCTCATGGCTCCCCCTTTGAACTGCTGAAGCTGTCAGGACACAGCAGCTCACCAGTCATGGATATACTCTCCAGATGCCTTGCAGAATAAAAATGTAATGTGCACTAAAAGTTTCAAGGCTGACTAGTTAAAGGGATCTGATTCAGCAGTTGCAGCGAGAAGCATCTCCAATGCTGACTGTTTGCCTGCAGACATCTCTAGTTCCCACTGTGCCAGGAGAGCAAAGCAGTTTGTGTCGAAGGGACTGTGGAAAGAAGATTTTCTGAAAGTGACTGGGAATAACTCATGGGTATTGAGGTTTCCTGCTCTCCTCTTGGGCAGACTCTTCCAGCACCCTTTGTCTTTCACAGTGTCTATCCAATGCTGATTACAATAACTGTCCATTTCCAGCATTCTGGATATAATTCTTTTCACTGTTCATTTTCAGGCGAATTAATTCAATTTATTCTGCTAATAGAAGAATAGTTATCCAAAGTGCTTCTTAAGTGACAGGCAAATGATTCCTGGCCCAGCCAGTTCATTCCTTTAGCTAAATGAAGGGAAGATTTTTTTCTGGGCATCTGACTTGCCTGTCTCATTGCTCAGCAGCAAGGATCAACAAGTTTTAGCCCTGGGTCTTACAGCTGTAATGGATAAAATCTCTAAACTAACAGCATCTGTATTCAGAGGTTAATTCTGCTGATGTATGTCTACACACAGAGAGAGAGAGAGAGAGAGGGAGAGAGACTAAGAGCTATAGTATTCTGTTGTTTGAAATAATTCTGTTGCTTAAAAGGCTCTGTGCAGTGTAATTTTTACTTTTATAGGCATGTCCTGGGTGTGTTTGACTTTTCAAATCCTCTCTTCAGAGATCCAAAGGGGACTGTTTATAAAATCTGCCTCTCAGACTCCTTCCTATATGAAGTTCAGAGAGCAATTTCTACTGCTATGTATAAATGTGTCCCTGATGTTTTCTTCTTGGAAGAATCTCCTTCCAATTCAAACACTTCCTTTCACAGACAAAAAGGGTGTCTCAGGCTGTGTTTCCTATACAGCCCCCTGTACACAGGTGTGTGTGTGTGTGTGTGTGTGTGTATAGAGAGACAGAGATGCTCTGGCTGCTGTGGGAGCCTTTGCACAAAATCTGAAATATTAACTGNGTGTGTGTGTGTGTGTGTGTGTACAGAGAGACAGAGATGCTCTGGCTGCTGTGGGAGCCTTTGCACAAAATCTGAAATATTAACTGTAGAAGCAGCAGAGGGAAATCAGTTCTTCTTCTGATCAGTTCATTTCTCCTGCCAAGTGACTGCCTCTGTCCTTTCCTGCCTCAGGCTGCCTGCAACAGTTGTCAAGTCTCAGAGGGACTGAGCTGACTCCTACCTTCTGTTCCCACCAGAATTAGGAATTAATGCATTTGCACAACAGCACCACCACCACCTCTCTTGTGCATGCTAGCTAGCTGGAGGTCTACCATGGAAACCAACAGGTCAGAGACTGAGCTGAGGTTGGCAAATACATTATATATTTGTACATGCTGTCCTGTTTTCAAGAGCCTCCTAGTCACTGGTGGAACCTTGTGCTTGGTGTCTCCTCCAGCTGACCTGAAAGTTGCCAAATACATGCATACACACGTGAGGTTTTTCCACTTCCACACCCATTCTGTACCTGTGCTTAGTGGGTTTGGGTGATGCCATGATCCGACTGAGGAAAACTACCTGAAAAGAAAGCATGGAAGTTTGTTGTGCTTATTTACGCCTTTTAAATACTACAATAACAGAAATAAATATTTTACCAGGGTTTTTTTTTTGTTGTTGGTTTTTTTTTTTTTTTTTTTTTTTTTTTGAGGAAAANTTTTTTTGGGTTTTTTTTTTGTGTAAGAAGAACATTTTTTCAAGTTTTATGCCATAATAATAGGAATATAGCAGTTCAAAGAGTTTCCATTGGCACTGTGATAGAATAACATAGTCTAGGGGGGAGGTCCTTGTTCCCATTTCTTCTCTTTGCTAGAATTAATTGAGGTCCTTAAACTTTCTGGCTATCCAGGGATCAGTCACTGGAAGAAAAAAGCCTCAGTCCCCAAAAACTTGTAAGCACTTGGAAGAATATGAATCACACATGAAAAATCACAACCTAGGGAATAACAATGATATGATTTGTCTACAAACCACAGGGTAGAGGGATCTGCATTTTCAAGATGATTGGAGGGATGGAGCACCCCTCCTATGAGAAAAGACTGAGAAAACTGGGGTTGCTCAGCCTGGAGAAGGCTTTGGGGTGATGAAATTGTGGCCTTCTGGTACCTGAAGGAAGCCTACAGAAAAGATGGAGAGAGACTTTTCACAAGAGCATGTGGTGATAGGACAAGTGGGAATGGCTTTGAACTGAAAGAGAGTGGGTTTCAACTCTGTACTACAAAGAAATACTTTTGTTTGAGGTTGATACTGGAAGAGGTTGCTCAGAGAAGCTGTAAATGCCCCATCACTGGAAGTGTTCATGGCCAGGTTGGATGGGGCTTTGAGAAATCACATCTAGGAGAAGTTGTCCTCTCCTGTGGCAGGGGAGGTGAAACTAGATGATCTTAAGACTCTTCCAACCCAAGTTATTCTACAGTGGTCAAGCACTGCCTGATATCAGGAGTAAATGTAAGAGCCAGGGCTTTTGTGCTAGAAAACAATTAATTTACATAGGATACACAGAAATTAATGTGTGACATCACTTTGAGGTAACCCATGACCTGTGTTGTCATTGTTCACATGGGTGATGAAGAAATGATTAAGCCATTTTCTGCTCCTTTGGGGCTATAATAGTACAGGGGAATTTCATAGACGAATTATGACACTTAAGGGTATGGACTTGCTGTGGGTGTATGAACAGCCAAAATCAAGGAGTAGGTTAGGACTTTCACTATCTCTGTTTCAGGCATGCCCCAAGATTGAATAATTTCTCTGCTGTTGCTAAGTTCTTGGATCAGTGCTCCCAGCCAAATAATGATTACAAACCAAATTCAAGGCTTCACCAGTGTCTTGCATGCTCCTTATTGCTGCATGTACAAAGGTATCCTTCCCCACCAGCATATTTACACATGGAATGCATCCTGGGCTTGCCAGGGTTATAAGGCACATGTAACTTGTGCTCACTACAATTTGTCCCCTAGATGCAATCACTGTTGCTAAAAAGGTCATGCATGAACTGCATACTGGGAGCTGTTCAGAGGCCTGTGCAGTATTTGTAAGTAGTTAATTAAAATAATATATTTAGACACATTAGCAGTTCCCTCTGTGTGTTAGTGTGACTGTGGTATCTGTAGAAGGGAAAGTGTTAATCTATTAGCAGCCACTGCCCCATGCATATAGATTTTATCATCATGTCTTCACTTTTACTTTCAGTCTTTTACATAAAACTTTCAAGCCCCTTATCCCTACAAGCCAGAATCACAGCATATATTTTATTCACACAAAACAAGATCTTCTTAAGTGAGCCTGCTTTTCCTGGTTGATATGAAAATTTGTGCATGTGCAAAACCAAGAGCAGATAATCCACATTAGCAGAAATGCAAAAACCTTGTCGCAGTCATAATACTGTAGCATTTCTTCATCTTCCTGTGAATTAATATGTATTTGAAGAATTCAAAGAAGATAAGAAGTCCATTTAAAAAAATAAAACCCCAAACTTTCTTACTTTCCATGATGACTACCACTCAAGATTGCTCAGTATTTCAACAGTTCTGTTTGCATTTGGTTTTCAGTGTGTATCAGTAGACAAAATGGAATGGGTGACAAACTGTTGCTGATGACATATAAGAATCAGAAGTTAATGACAGAAGAATGTTTTTAAGACCAGCTGCCTGTGATAACATTTTCTTGGATTTCAGATCTGAACGTGTTCCCTTTGAAATGTAATTGAAGACAGGAGATTCCATTGGAAGTTGTTGTGATGACAAAACATTAATCAGTTTTGTTCTGAATCAGATAAGTTGGCCGTAACACAGAAATCAGAGAAGCATTTCCTGGTTTTGAGCTCCAATATCAACATTTTGCAAGGCCCTGGGCTTCAGAGTTGTGTTAAAACTCATTATTGCAGCAAGGGACCATTTATGAAAACTCCTTTGAAATGGATATCTTTTTGTAAACACAATTTTAATCAACCAGAATTAGTAAAACAGATAACACTGAACAAAAAAGGTTCTGATAGTCACTACATTTTGTCAATGAATACTCATGGATATGTTGTGTTTCATTTTTGAGCTACTATTTGTTTTTTCTTTCATTTGAAATTTACTGTTGGTTATAGATGAAAGCAGACAACTCTCATTCTCTGGAAACCTAAGTATAACTGACCCAATGTTATACAACAGTCAGGTAACACAAAGTGAAAACATTCTTGGAACTGACCCATAAGTACTGCTTATTCTCCAATTGAACGTGGTTTTGGTTTTACAATTGTGGTTTCTTTGCTTTACAAACTAACTGGTTTCAAAGATGCTTAGAACAGGAAAATTTAACGCAGTTGCTTCCTCCACCCAGTATAGTTAAAACATAAATTTACAGAAGCTGTGAGGCTGTTAAAGATGGCTGGAAAGTTAGGGGAAAGAATTGGCTGAAATTTTATAGATGAAGTAGGTAAAAAATGCATCAGAAATTCCATCCCTTTCTACAATCATCTTCAGCACTGGGTGATGTTGACAATGGAACTAGTGCTGGGAAAAAGCATCTTGTCAATTCCCACCCAAAACCTCAACACTTCATTGTCCTGCACAGAATAAAAACAACAAATTATTTCTTACAAATGAAAGTTTTCTCCTTCCCCCTCCCAAGCCTGGCTAATTTTAGGAAGAAGAAAAGGCCTTTTGTGAGAAAAATTTGCTTGTATGATGAAAGCAGAAGCTTTAGCATTCACTGGGCAGGGGAGAGATATCTTTCAAGGAAAAATATTGCATTGGGGAAAGGGTGAGAAGAGGAGAATGGACATGCCAAACTTTCTGATCATTTGCTAGAAGTCTTTAATAGCAAATTATATATGTAGTTTTACCAGCCCCATGCCATAATACTTTTTTACTTCAGTGTGTAAGTGACCGAAGGATAACGAAATCTACCTCTGCATGGTATAACAATCTACATGATATGAAAAAGCATTTTTAACCACTGCCACTGATATCTGTCTATTGGGGAACTAGGGGCACCCAGAAAGAACCAAATATAAATATATTTTTGTGAGACACTAAATTAATGTCTTTACAATGGAGTTCTTATTTTGGAATTTAGTGCTTAGAGGAGAAAGACAGGTTCGGTTGGCTGAGTGAATAATTCTAATACTTCATCAGCTGTGGTAATTTATAATATTTATATTTCTCTTTCTCTCTCCAGTCAATAGCAAGGAACATATCCCCTGCTTAAAGCAAGATGGTCTTCTGGCAACAGGCAGCCTTAGCACAGACCTGCCATTCTGCCAGGGTGTGATCTTTACTTATGTTTACTCTGAGAGATGGAAATCTACTTTCTGTGAGACTGAGTTAGCCAGTAACCTTGTCCATGCAAACAAAAAAATAACTGGACCTCAGGAAAATCTAAAAAAGCAATGATGTTGAAACAGGTAATGATTTATCTTCTTCTGATATTAGGGTTTCAGTTTTCCTCTCTGGCCAACAGCACTTAAATAAACAAATTTCTTCTATTTCTTCTGAAAGCAACCAAGGACTGTACATCAATCCCTCTTAATTTCTTTCCTGATACTTCTCACAAAAATAGCTTAAAAATATCTTCCTCACATGTTTTTCAAAGAGACACTGAGCAGAGGTAAAAGAAGGGGAAAACAAAAGAAAGAAGAAAAGGAGTTTCTGCCTTTTGGTGACCAGATTTTTCAGTCTTAGTTTCAGTGAAAATGTTCATTCTGTACATGAACCCTTTCATTATCTCTTCTTTCTCTCTTCACTCACAGAAGCCCTATCCCAGTTCTAAGACTTACAATGACCCTCAGAGAGGGCACACTACACTTCACTTCCTCTGCTGACCATCACAGTGTTCCCCACTCCTTTTATGCCTCTTTCCACACAAAAAAGACCCTTTTCCTGAATATCTTTTCTGTTCATCAGTCCTCATCACATTGGAAGCAATTCCAGAAGGTTTTGGTTTCTGCATAAGAAGCATTCAACTAGATAAATATCAGTGGGCAGCATAAAGGCATCCTGGCATCATCTAATTCTGCCCTCAGCTCCTAAAAATTAACCGAGATTTGGTTGATTCCCGCAACTTTTTTTCTCACACTGTAAAAATCCTCATAACTTTTGCCAAGTTACACATGCACAACTGAAGACTATGTCAGCATGTACATGGCAATAATCTCACTCTTTGTTCACTCAAATTGTTAAGAGAATGGCTCTGAAAATTTGCAGAAGCATCAATGTGCACAGGACTTGAAGGAGGATACCTGCATATACAGAGAACACCTGTGCAGACCTTTCTTACTCAGGCTTTTATATCATACCCATTGTGTTGGTGAGCATCTCTTGAAGACATAATCAATCTTGTACTAGCACTCTGACATGACAGTGCAAAGGACAGTTACTTTTCAAAAAGATAATTATTAATATTCCAGGTTATCATATTAAAAAAGCAGTGACTTAAATTAGGTTTCTAGATCTGTACACATAGGAACAGAAATAATTTGGGATTGTTTGAAAATAACTCAGTCTGTACAATAATCTAGCTTTATAGTCCTGTTTTGTAGGACTTCTCTCTAGTTTTCAGGAACACCTGAAACTTTTCTGAGTTATCACCTTAGAACATGTGATTGAGATCCCAGGAAATCTTCAGCCTGGAGAGGTTACAACTCTTCCCTTCTTACTCCTGGCTATGAAGTCCCCTCCTTCCCTAACCTGTGACTTCTCTGAGACAGTGATGTCCTCACCACCCTATTTCCCCATGACAGAACTCAGCTGTTACTCATCTGCTCTTTTGGTGGGAGAAAATGTTAGAAAAACACCAGGGCTGTTGGCTCACCCACAAAAAGGCAGAACTGTGTATGCATACAGGGAAATACCATTTCACACTTAAACCTGGGTGCAGAAGTGAAAGGTTTGCTTGTGGTGAGTAACTGATGCTGCCCTGCTTGTGTGACAGCTGATAATACCCAGAAAACAGGAAAATTCCCTCCATTTTTCTCACACAGGTGTATAATCTAAGAGAGGACAGGCTTTCTGCTAGTTATAATTTGAACTTATCTCATTTTTATGCACTCTTCTTCCCACAAATTCAACAGCTCAGAAGGTAACGAGTGTTTTTAGAAATGAAAGTGTTGATATAATCGGAAATTTCTGAACTCAGCACTGTGTTAGTAAATAAGTTGACAAAGCAGATGGTTTAATGTAGTGGAAACACCATTAATGGAGGATGAGCTTTTAAATAAAAAGTTATCACTGGAAATATTTCTCTCATCTCAAACCCTGGGCTGAAAATGCTCTAGATTGATGTAAGTTCACAGACAAGACCTTGAATCTGGCTGGCTAATTTCAGGTTGCAACCTCAAGGTCTTCTGAAAATCTTATTGACTAGACCATGGTGGGCATCTTCTAAGGAGGCTTAAATTTACTCCACACAGACTTGCACCTCCCCTTGAAGACGGGGAGTTACGAAATGAAAACTGTTTGGAAAGACTGATTTAGACTGTTACAGAAAAGCCCAACAGAGGCTCGGACACCCTTGCTAAGTTCTGTTATCCTTGAGAAAACCCTTCCTGTCAGGAGGACTGAATTTGAGCCAATAAATGACCATTCACAGCCAAGAGAAAAAAAAAAAAAGTGGAAGAAAAGTGCTGTTGGTTAGTTGGCAGACTTGAAGTAGCTTTATTGGCAGTCAGTACCTTTGTGTGAGCATTGCTTTAGCCAAGGAACAGCTCTCAATCCTTGTTATGCAACTCAGTGAGATGTAATTCCCTTAATACAAAGGCAGGAAAACCCAAAAAAACACCAACGAATCAGACTGAGAACAGTGCTCTGGAATTTATACTGAAATCTGAAATTTATATTAGAAGTCCAATTGCAGTTAATGTTTACAGGATGCAGGTTAGTAAAACATCACACACAAACTCCTCACTTTCTTTTTGGATCTCTTGTAATATTAACTGCTGGATAAGAGAGGAAATGTTTGCATTAATTACAGCATAAACTTGAAGGCCACTAGTCCTGGGTTATTTTCCATCTCTGGCACTGATTTGCTGTCATCCAATCCTTACGGGTATCAAAACTACTTTTACTGAAATGATTCAAGAGAGCTTAAGGCTACAGAGACTTAAGCACAGTTTAGCTGGATGGAGTGAGGCATTGCTGAAGTTATGCTCTCTGCCTACTATCAATAATGCTCTTTAGCAGTAAATCATAGTAGAAGAAAATTCTAAAACCAAAACTTTTGTAGTTAACTCATCAAAAGGTACACACGTTTGAACAAGAGCTTCTGGGTGTGAGCTGTATCC
>VZTR01029164.1:341501-427892 GCA_013400775.1 Chaetops frenatus | reverse complement strand
TACCACACAGATGGGTTTAGACACAGCTTCAAGGGTGTCAGACACTTCCACAGTGGAATTCCTCTCTTCTTTAACCCAGAACCACAGCATTTCATCCATACAGCTTTTCAGCTTGTGAGATAAATCAATCAAAGAGATAACTCCACTAAGTAACAGGCTGAGCTCAAGTGGTCAGGCTGTAAAAGTTTGACTAATTTAAATTAAGAATATGACAGTGCAATACCAGCTNAGAAAATGGATTGTAGAGGGTACTGACAATCCAACAGAAAAATGCTCTTCTATTGAATATTGTTTAGTTCAAACCAGAATATTTCCCCTGGCTTAATCATGACACCACCATCTCCTGTTACTTTGGATTTACTCCTCTACCTAGTTTTACAGGATATGGAGTGCAAATCCCTGTTGATTCCCATAATTACTGACATGTCTGTCAAAAACATTACAACACATTATTATATCATCCCTAGATGGATGACTTCGTTCTTTAACCCTTATTTTGACCCTTTCCCTCCTGGTTAAAAATAAAAAATTGGGGTCAGTGTGATGAAAATTTACAAGCTGGCTCTTCACTTGTTACTTCATGGCCAGATCTCAGGAAAGGTGGAAATATCTAGGAGTTCAGAACTATTAATCTGCATTTTATTTGCCTCTTCATTCCACAAAAATCTGGCTTGTTCTATTCAGCACTTCTTAAAAGCGGTCACTGAAATATTTAAGCCTCTAAAAAAATAGATTGCAGTCTGAAGGCAAAGTTTATCCCAGGTAAACTTAGACACTGAGGTCTTGGCAGACTGTGAAAGAGGAGGACCTAAATGACCTTGTTGTTGAATTCTGGGAGCTAGCAGATGGAGCAGCAGCAATCCTGCTGGAAATCATGCCAAGGTACAAAAAATAGAGACACGAGGGTTAAACCAAGAGGCACCTGCACTTGCAAATTTATAATACAGAAGGATTGCTCTCTCCTCCTGGGGTTTGTTGCTGTCCAAGCTCAGATGTGTCTCACCTATTTTACTGATGTCAGAGTACTTCTCCAAGAGTGTGAACTTTCCAGTAGCTGGAAGAAAGGTCCTGTATTGCTGTCTTAAGAATCTGAGGAGCTGGAAAAACAAAAGGTTTATCCCTGATGAAATGAACACAAGGGTAATGGACTCAACAGAGAGTAAGACCTTGTCTTTCTCCAAAGAACTGGTGCCTGACTTCCACTCACCTCCTCTCAGCATGGAAGGCTAAGATCCAGATTTTATCTTGATTCTGAAGCTAGAATGATATGGTGAATTTGACATTACTTTAAATGTCCACTCATTCACTGGGCTGAGGATTCAGGGAATTTCTGACAATGAAATGTTTGATGCCTTGTGTTAAATACCTAAAGGAACAACACAAAATTCCTAACATCAACCTTGAAGGAAACATGCCTCTTGTAAACACGACTTGTGGGCATACCTGAATGCCCTAAATACTAGCAAATTACAGTGTTTTTATGAGTCAATGACATAATTTCTGGGCCCAAATAATTGCATTAGCAACTAAATGTTTCTTTATTAATATATAACTATCTTTTGTTAACAAGTATTGTTATTGTTATGACTGCTCCATAAGAATTTGGTCATCATCCCACAGTACTTGTTTTGTTCTTGATTTATATGGTCCAGAAGCAGTATTTTCTGAAATTACAGTTTTGAAAGTTAAAGACAGAATTTTTTTCAGACTAGACAGTTTATCAACATATGAGTGTAATGTATTCCTTAATAATATTGAAAATTTTAGAACTAATGACGGGAAAATTAGTTACTAAATAGCTAGCAAAAAAAAAATATTTTTTTTATAATTCTGTGTTGTATTCCTGGTCTGTCTCAGGAGCTGGGCCACAATGTTTTTGCTGATAAAAAAATTTAAAAAGAAGTGGTGATTTTCTAGACTACTGTAAGACTTACCTGCAGATTGTTAAGTCAGTGGAAAGATTCCAGCTGACACACATCCTGTGGATGAGGCCCTCTATCCATTCTGTTACCAGCTGTTAAACATCACTGACAAACACCACTTTTCTTCTTTAAAGTTCTTCTCCTGAGAGCAATTTTGTGAGAAAATATCAAATAAGTAAGAGAATAATTTTAAACTTAGTTTGATCTTAACTATGCAGTTATAGAACAAATATTTAAAATTATGTAAGAGATGCCACTTGAATTTACCCAAGACAGATTGAGCCAGAATAGCTCCATATCTTTTAACAAAGAATGGTTTTTAGATTAAGAAATGTTGGTAGATTAAATGTATTTGGTTTTTAAGATTACAAATTGTCAAATGGGAAGTCATAAATTAAACTAGAAAATATGTAAATTAATAAATGAGTCTTAAATCCAGTAAGGAGCTAGTTGAAGACTCTAAACCCATGAACTGTGTTAAAATGGGAGTTCCTCTAGAAATGGTTTTGAAATGTATGTTGCTTAGTATTTTTATTAGAAACCATGGCAAAAATATAATAGTAAGAGACAAGTAAAATTTGCTGATGACATGAAGTCAGGAAACAGCATGAGGGAGAACACTGAAAAGGTGAAAAAAACCAAAAAAGGAGATTACATGAAGAAAATGAACTCTTTTAGTAAAGTGTGGGAAATCAGTTGAAAATGACAGAGACAAAAATTTATCTGGTCTTGAAAAATGACAGGTCAGTAACATTAAGGTTTCCACTATTCACAGGACTGAGGTTCTTAAACGGTTATGCAAAATAAGTACAAAGTAATTGAAGGTGGGGTTTGCTCAATTTGTGAAGGGGATTATATGAGTTCTTACTGCCTGCAGTAACAGGAAACTGGAACAGTGTAGTGGAACCTCATGAAGTCTGTTATTTCTAGCTTTTCTCTCCTTTTATTTTGCAAAATTTTATGTGCATTTTTTCCCCTTGTCCTCTCCAACAACTCAGTATTTTCTTAAAAACATCAGGAACTCTTGCAAGACAGTGTAAGATGTAGAAAAGTACTGCAGGAAATCACTATTAAAACATACAGCATAATTTTGCTAATTTTCTAGTCTGGCCTGATTTGAAACACTGGAGTGATACTCTGGGGCTGTTTCCATTGCAGCACATGAGGTGATTACATTTGGATTTGTTTCTTGGAGAAGACCCAGAAAAGGAACTCTGATGGAAAGTCCTGCAATTGTGATACCCCTGAGGCTCTATTAACAAGCACCATTACATCGCTGCTCACTTAAAGGAGGTCAGTTCACCCTTCCTTTTTTTGTAGACTTCTGTGGGGGTGAGGAGACTGGAGACATACAAACAAACCTGTCCTGTTGAATGAATAGCTTTCAGAATCCATACACATGTGGGTGGACAGAATGGGCCATATCACTCTATATCTCAAAGCAGCAAATATTTTACCACCTGTAGATAAGTAGTTCAAACCATGGGAGCCATTCAGGGGAAGGGTTTGCACCAAAAAATTAGTAAAGAACATGACAAAACCAGACCAGATGAGGGTGTAAATGGTTCTATTTGTTACCTTCTAGCATAAAAGTAACTCAAAATGTGTTTTTTGTATCTATAACAAAGGGGGAAAAAATCGTCACAACTTCTTGCTCTAATTTTAGGATGCATAGATTGCCTTTCTTTCTCTCACTCTTATTTCAAGTTCTTGCTGCATTTAAAAGTTTTTGGACTTGTTTTGTTTTGTTTTTAATCACAGTTTTCTTGCTTAAGTCTAGATCTGCACAGATTGCTTAGGTTTTCTGTGTCAGTAGTGCTGTTGTGTCACAGGGTCTTTTAGTGCAAACTTCCAGCTGAAGAGTTTGTAGTTGGTACAAAAAAGTCTGCCTGAGTATTCAGAGAATAATATAAATTGGAACTATCTTCATGCTTTTCAGTGAGCATGAAGTGAAGTCTGGTGATCTCAAAGGAAATAGCAACAAGGTCAACTCATGACCAGAATGTGTGAAGAAAAAGCATAAACATCTGTAATGATGATCCGTGACTGGCAACCGTGCTCTGCCAAGCTTTGTTGGGCACTGAGGCCACCCAGTGAAATGCTGGGGTTTTCCTGAGCTGACCTGGGAGCAGCACCCTGGAAGGATCCAGGAGGAGCTCTTCAATCGTGCCTCAAATCCCTGCCCAAACTCTGGTGCTTAACACTTTGTTTCACTTCTCAGGGTGAGGCAGACTTGTTTGCTGAAGGTTAGTCTACAAACTACAAATATTATTCCAGTAAAAACGCCTTACAATTTTTAACTCCCCAGGAGTTATAGAATTACACAATAATTTGCGTTGGAAAGGACCTTTAAAAGTCACCTAATCCAACTCCTCTGCAATGAGCAGGGACAAGAAAAAGAAACAGCAAAAAATAAGATCTCACCTGAAGAAAGCAAGTAAAATATCATGTTTGGATTGATTGATTTCTTGCAGATGTTTTGGTAGATCTGAATTTTCAAGAGCAGTTATATAAAGATGTTTGAGAGTTAGTATGAGCAGAGCGGTGATTATAAAACAGTCACAAGTATAAAGATGCAAGACACCATCTCCACTGAAGAAAGAAGAGAAAAGATTCAAGTAGGCCATAAACAGGTCCTGAGAGGTGGAGAGATATTAAAAATACATAGCATAAAAAGGAGAATCCTCCCTTCTGGATGATGACATCCAGCCCCTTGAACCTGACACAAATTCTTTCTTGAGGCCTTCAACATATAATAACAAAAACCATCATCAACAAAATATTATTTCACAGAAAAGCATACAAGAGCAGAAAAGATTTCAAGAAGTGTGGCAAAGTGTTAGACATTTTGGAAAGAGATAATAATTTTAGCAGCCCTTTTTGTGCCTGGAGAGAGACTTTCAAACACTGAGACCTGGTGTTGTTTTAAATAATCTCAGGACATCTTTCAGTCTTCATGTTTGAATTATGTTGTTTATTTGGCCATATTTCTAAATATCATATGAGAACAACATTTCTAGGAATTATTATTTGCTTTCTATTGAGAAATAAAGTGGAATCAAGGAGCTTTCTAGTTATACAACATGGACTGGGCTGAGAGATGTTTTTGGCTTTGTCTGGAGTTCTGTCTGTAACTGAATAGCAAAGTGGAATTTGCTTGGAAGTTCAGTATTTCCAGGTGTTGTAGACCTGGAATTATTTCAAGAAAAACATCTGGATTTTCATCTTCAAGAGAAACTAAGCCCTGGAAGCTGCACTGAGTTGTCCAAAATCACATAGACTCTCAGAGTAAAACCAGGAGGAAAACCCAGCCCCCCTAACCCTGTCATTACATGCATCTTGCATTTTCATTCTTACCAATCAGTCACCCAGTCAGCCAAAAGTCTTCCTGGAAAGAAACAATGACAGAAGCCAGAAGAAATGCAGAGTTTGGCTCAAAACCATTTTAGCCAATAAACAGATGTAAGTAACTTATGGTTTAAAATATATCAGTAGCTAAAGATCTGATTTATTGTCTAAAGATCAAGATATTGGTGTCTTTTCAAACACAAACAATACTCATTTTCCCCCAATTACTTTTATTTGACTTCTTGTTTGGACTGCTACATCTGTAAGATATCATGCATGGTAAATCCCTGTTGCTGTTGCCCTTCTCTTATCTCTGCACAGCTGTGCACTGCGAGAGAGCTCTTTGGGCAGGGACCAGTCCAATCTACTCTGGATGCTCTTGCACAGAAGAAATAGAGCAGGTTTGAACAACAATATTTTAATACACAGAGACTGCATTTTTAAAGTTGTATATGCAGTTCAGATTGAAATGACTGAAATGTCTGCTTTGAAATGTGTTGCTTTTGAACATTTCAGGTGGATTATTTAATATTGCAATATAAATTGCTTTTCAGTGTGACAATGTTTGTCTTATCTCACTCCTCTTCTGTCATAAACAGGTATTCTAGTTCTCATAATGTTGTTTAAAGAGCTTTGCAAGCAACTTCCACAAGACATCTCTACACTGTATTTAATATCCTAGATAAAAAAAGGCTATGGAAGATGCTATATGGTAGGTGATAGAAATGTAAGGGTTACTCTTCCACTCATCCCTTATTTAATGGAATTTGTTTCAAACCCACCTGGCAGGATTAGGATGCAGGTCAGACACTCAGAAGCAGCTTTACCCACTTGGCCTTTTATTCCAAATCTTAAATATTGCATATTTGTAGACAATTGGCCAAAAAAAGGTTGTTGGTTTTTGCTTTTTTTTTGGTTTGCTTGTTGGGGGAGAGTGTTGTTTTTTCTTTTAATCAATAAAAAAACAGTTCACAAGCAATTTTATCCTATTGGCATCTATTGGCAATGAAATTACTAGACTTGTTCTGTCCTGCAGGGAGACCCAAACCAACAAATTTACTCCCTCTCTTTTTTTTTTCTCCCCAATAATTTTCCTTGGTAGCAATTGTTCCAGTTCCATTTAAGGTAACTTGACCTACAAAAGCAATCACAGAAGTTAAACATTTACTGTGGAATTTAGAGTTGCTGGACAGATCTGAGTACTTGATTCTCACTGACATTGAGGGGTATCTGAGAGTTAGTGAAAACCAGAAATCACTGGGCTTATTTTGAAGAATTATGTCTACATTAAATTGCATTGAAAATTTATAGACCCACAACAGTGTTATTTACCTTCCATATTAAAAAAAACTTTTAAAAGTTTTATATCCCAAAAATATAGGTTGGTTTGCATTTGTTTATTAATTTTTAAATTGAAGTCTATTAGAACAACTTGCCTAAAACTATAATGTCCTTAAAAATCAGAAATTCTCACTTTAGAAGCTTAAGTACCTATGGAAATCTTCCCTTTAACACTGCCTTAGCAGATGATGAGGGAACAAAAGTCTGCCATGTATATACAACTTTTTTTAATGCTTAATAAGAAATGGACCAGTGTATTGTTGCAATGCAATTATTTGTAATATACCTGGGACCTAAATTTTAGGTTTGTTTTATAAACAGATTATCATATATTTTGGAAAACATTTTTTTAAAAAAATCTTTAGTAGTTTGGATTTATA
This sequence comes from Chaetops frenatus, assembly GCA_013400775.1. Taxonomy (NCBI): domain Eukaryota; kingdom Metazoa; phylum Chordata; class Aves; order Passeriformes; family Picathartidae; genus Chaetops; species Chaetops frenatus. Next base: position 420,901 of record VZTR01029164.1, on the reverse strand, counting down.
ACCACTACTTTCTGTGCCACTGTGTTTTAATGTTGGGTGCCACAGAGGAAGAAACTCTGGTTTAAAAAGAGGTTTTTAAAACTAACAAAGACAAGATATTACCTCTGGTGAAGAACACCACCCTGGTCAGATCCCACAGCTGAGCAGATCACATGTACTGCATACTGCATTTTAGTGAAGGGTCTACTTTTTCAAATGTATTAGCTGGTCTGCTCAGACTGAATAACTTCGTGATGGTTTCCATTGAGCACCTGCTCTGTGCGGTGCTGAGAGGGACAGGAACCTCTGGCAGAGGCAGTGACAGGCACCTGAGGTAGGGAGGAGAACAAGAACCTCTCCAGCAAGTGCTGGACTTGCACTGGGAAAGATTTTAGCAATTTACTAGCAAGTTGGCTGAGGAGAGAAGCAACACATATTCTGCTTATGCTACAGAATAGGTGACTGCCAGTGCTTTTGTGCACACAGGCATTTTTCAGTTGTGAACTCAGTCTGAAATATGAAGCTCAGTCATAGTTCCAAGCAAGACATTTTTAAACAGGTTTGTTTATTTATTAATTTTATTATTTTCTCCAAAACATATAAACATTTGTGTTTGAAAATCAGAGCCCCTCCTTTTCCTTGTGCTTTCTCCTTCCAGCATCACATCAGTGACCTGATTTCCAGAGAAACAGCTCTCAAAGTCCACAGGAGGTACTCAGCATGTCTGAAAATCAAGCCATAAATAGATGTGAATCTCTCTTTCTTTTTTCCTCAAGGAACTGAACTGCCAAGTCTCAGCAAACAGCCAAAGAAACCCAGCTTGTTCACAAATGCTAATTTAAAGCTGCATGTGTGTTTGCACAGGCTGGATTGGACTGAATAAGTCTGAGTCACAATAAAAGGGAAATTTATTATTCTAAAAGAAATCTTTAAATTCTTGGAGGTTTGGGAAGGGAAAAAAAAGGCTGTCATTTGGGAGTTCTGCATCTGTGGGACCTGTGAGTAAGCCTGGAGCGGAAGTAAAGAGGAAAATCCCCATACCACTTAATGAAATGCTGTTGTGGAATTTTCTGCCAAAGAAACTCATCAGTTCAGACTTTGAGCAACTTTGTTCAAGTGCCTGAACAGAGTAAATGAAACATCCATTTCTTGTTTTGGGGACTTTTTCCCCATATTAAGGTCTGGATTTTTATTCTGTCAAAAATATTATCATTTATGTTGGGGAAAGCAGGGGACAGATCTGGATTTTGTTGTCACCTTTCTCAACACATTGACTTTCTGTTTGTTTTGAAGATATTGAGAAAAAGAAACTGTTTCCTAATGCAAAAGAAGTTAATAGTCACACTGTCATGTTCCTCTCATGTCCCTTCTTAAATCTTTGTTTTCTTAGGTCAAAACACCGTTATGTTCAAAGTAGCTATGGAAAAATTGTAATGGAGGGAGAAAATACCTGTCTTAAATCCTCACCAAATGTAGAGAAAGAAGAAAGAGAAGCATTTGTATTCAGGGCAAAGGAACTTTAGGATTCTTCCAAATAGAAGGCACTGTTAAGCTAGCATTAAGACACTGGTGTTTCTCCAAGATGCCACAGGTCCAACAAACTAGATCCCAAAAGTTATTTACCTGAAATAGGAGAGTACAGATGTGTTCCAGGTCAATCTAACTGTACTCTACTTTCATTTAGTAAATGATTTGTAAACTGTCCAAGATATTACATGAACCATTATGTGGTTAATGTTAACTATACCTCTCCTGCATATAAATCAATATTACTCCACTGAGCACAACAGGATAAGGCAAAATAAAGGGATATATTCTTCAGTGCAAGAAGAGGGAGTAGAAAACCCAAAGGGGTACTTGAATGCACCACTAGCAAGCTGGCTGATGATACTAAACTGGGAGGTGGTCCACTTTGCAGAGGGTGATAGGGAGGTGGGAGCATTGAGCAATGATTAATGGGATCAAATTTAACAAGATCAAATGCCACGTTTTGCATCTGGGATGCAGCAACAATGGGCACAAGTACGAATTGGGAGAGTGGTGGCTGAAGCTCAGCCCTGCAGACAGGGATCTGGGGCTGCTGGTGGGCAGCAGCTCTGCAGGGACCTGCAGTGAGCCCCAACCCCATCCTGGGCTGCACCCAACACTGCACGACCAGCCAGGAAAAGGAGAGGATTATCCTGCTGTGCTCAGCCCTGGAGCCCTGAGTGCAGGCCTGGGACCTGTCCCTGAAAGAGATGAGAAGGATACATCCCAAGGAGGGCAACAAAGCCAGGGAGAGGGCTGGAAGTCATGTCCTGTGAGGAGCAGCTGAGGGCTCTGGGCTTGTCTGGTTTGGAGAAGAGGAGGCTGAGGGTTGACCTCGTGCTCTCTAACAGCTTGTGCTGGGATTAATCATCTGTGTTTTAGGTGCTGTTGTTCTTGACATCAAAACAAGAAGCAGAAATGTTGTTATATGTGTTGCAACATATACAACATTTACAACATATACAANGATAGGGAGGTGGGAGCATTGAGCAATGATTAATGGGATCAAATTTAACAAGATCAAATGCCACGTTTTGCATCTGGGATGCAGCAACAATGGGCACAAGTACGAATTGGGAGAGTGGTGGCTGAAGCTCAGCCCTGCAGACAGGGATCTGGGGCTGCTGGTGGGCAGCAGCTCTGCAGGGACCTGCAGTGAGCCCCAACCCCATCCTGGGCTGCACCCAACACTGCACGACCAGCCAGGAAAAGGAGAGGATTATCCTGCTGTGCTCAGCCCTGGAGCCCTGAGTGCAGGCCTGGGACCTGTCCCTGAAAGAGATGAGAAGGATACATCCCAAGGAGGGCAACAAAGCCAGGGAGAGGGCTGGAAGTCATGTCCTGTGAGGAGCAGCTGAGGGCTCTGGGCTTGTCTGGTTTGGAGAAGAGGAGGCTGAGGGTTGACCTCGTGCTCTCTAACAGCTTGTGCTGGGATTAATCATCTGTGTTTTAGGTGCTGTTGTTCTTGACATCAAAACAAGAAGCAGAAATGTTGTTATATGTGTTGCAACATATACAACATTTACAACATATACAACATCTTCTGTATACAGAAGATGTGTAATAAAAGAGAAGGCCCATATTAAATATTAAAACACACCAGTCCATTTCATAGCTCTAATCCTTTTCTTTTGGAATCTGTAGTATGAGGAACCCTATTATTCTTCAAAACAAAAAATACAGCAGTGAACAACTTTGAACATACTAAAAACATTGTTAAATAATCAGTTCATGTGACAAATATTATGACAATGGGCTTTTAAAAAGCCTCATTAAACCATTGCACTTGGTGAGTTAATTGTTTCCTTGCTCACAAATACCCACACATTGCTGTGGATTGTAGATGAGACCCATTTCTCTTGCAACAACCTGACATAAACATCTTTATTGTTTGGTACACAGTAATTTTTTCAGTGTTACAGCTGAGAGAATATTTCAGGGTTTATTTAACTTTTGTTTCAAAAATTTCTGACAATTTTGATTTGAATCACCAAGAAAAAAAATTAGAATAAGTTTGTAAAACAAACTCAGTTCATGTTAAATGAACTCAATGAAGAACATTTTGTTTCACTGTATTTTGAAACTGCTTGATATTACTAAGTTTATTATTATCAAAATTCTGTTTAAATTAAGTAAGCAAAGCACTACACTTCTGAAAAGCAAATCACTTATTTTCAATACACAGGTTTTATTGTGGAGTTTGAACCAAAACTGGTCCATAAAATCTATGCATATTCTCCCTGTGTTTTAACAATTTAGTCCTCCATTTTTAATGATGAAATTTTACTCACTTGATTTTAACCAAACTTTATTTAAGCTGCAATGCAGAACTCCCTCACCACGAATTGAGGCAGATTGAAGCCAAAATGATGTTAAAGAGAAAAATACAGACAGATACTTGTACCTGATTGACTGTCTCAGGTTGTCAGTCAGATTACTCAGTATCCTGCCATTATTCCACATCATACATCAGAAATGTTAAAGATCACGCTGAGTCTATTCTGGCATTCATAAAACTGATATGCTGTAAAGAGCCAGCATGGTATGGAGTTAAAAATGAATACCTTTCAGGCACTACTGCTAGCAAAATTGTTCAATATTCATCAAAACTGTAAAATATTCACCTGGAATTCATTGAAGGTCAAATACAAAACTCAACTTCTACTCCCTAAACAAGCACAACTATGCAAGCTACACTGAAATTATAAGCAATTTGGTATCTTACAGACAAACTTCTTTTACAAAAAAAATAATTTTCAACTTCTTTGATCAGCTTGAGAACTCGGAATTTTTTCTGAGGCTTTATTTGCCCAACACATGAGAGGAGAAAGGTGGAACATTTAAAAAGGATAGAAATGTCTGATCTAGCTAGGAAACCACCACACAAAATAAATCTAAACATGAAACATTTTCTATGATTTTGGCTCTCAAAGACAGTATTATCCCACTGGTTTGAAATTGAGTTGTATGTTTAGGCTTCCAAAATTCTCTTTTCCTCATTTAGTAGGAATTAAACCATTAGTAGGTCTTTGGATCTACATCTACAATGTTAACTACTATGATGACTCCAGGGACCTCTTGGATAAGAATGTCCTGCTGGTATTCTGTATTAAAGGGCTGCTGCACACCCCTTCTGAATAAGAATGAACAACTAAAGATTGAAAAGTAAGCACTGTTCCCTACAAAACAAAGAGAAGAAAATTGCAGTCCATACCACTTATTCCAATTGTCCATGGAAAGAAGAGTGGGTCTGAAAACTCAAGCCACTAAGTATAATTTTTCATTTATGGGTTATTGTAAATGTAGCCTGCTTAGCAATTATGGGGAGTTTTAGCAACTCATAAGACCACTCATGTTAGAAAGACAGGGAAGAGATAAGAAAAATTCCTCTTGTCTTTAAGGGATGTTGATAAACCTTTGTCATTTTCTTTTGGCTTCCTACAGAAAGAACAGAGGCAGGTATGATCCTACAGAAGCAATTTGTGTTGTGATGAAAGAGAGTGGTGACAGACTGGTTTGAGTAAGAACACAGAAAAACTATTTAGACAAAGAGTGAAATTCCAACCAGGTGTTTCTTGTAGACAGAAAACTTGGGTCCTAAGGAGTCATTGTAGAGTCACTTTAAGAGAAACTGGTATTGAACCAATTCAGAAGAAAAATAGTGGACCAGGACTGGTGTTGAATAAATGTATACCTTAAGATGAAGCAATGATTTCTTCTCAACTCAAAGTTTTCAAATAAAGGACTTCCTTTTTGAAATACTTGTTTTTATGTAGAGAGATGTAAAGGAAATTAAATAGCCCAAAGAAGTCAGATTACTAGATTAATAGTCTTATCTCCTGATAGACCTGTAAGTCGTCAGTGGCCAGATTTTCAATAACATGACATGAGGACTGTATTTTTGTGTTATTTATTTTAAAACTAGATACCTAGATTTTCACCAGCCATGAACCTCTTTAATACATGGCTTTTATAAACATTTTCTCCAGAAAGTATACTGCTTGATCTCACTTGAGGCCTTGTACCTATCTTGTGCTGTGGACAATTTCTTTGCTAGAGTGGATGCAGGAAAAGCCTACTATGGATTCCCATGAGTACTACATGGGAAACCAAGAACATGGTTTGAAAAACCCTAAATGGGATTTTCATGATCTTATCATTATCACACTTGCATAGTAGATGTACAGTTTGATCTGATAACTGTGTTTGAATTTGCAGTCACATCATGAAAACTTTTCCTGCGTATTTAACACTAAATATTGAAGAAAAAAGGCATAAAAATAGATCAAACTTTGGTGCTTTAAGGTTCCAAGTAAGACTTGGTTTCACTTGCATTTTTAAAAAGTTTTCCGTTCTTTTGATACAAAACCTCAAAGCAAGAGACCCGTGCACTCATCTGCTGGGATCCATGTGCTTTCTCATTTGTAAATGTCACCAGTCATTTCTTTTAAAGTCCTACAAACAGCTACAGATCAGACATCAGGATCAACCCTGGCCTGTGTGGGACCTTTCAGTGCTCAGGTAGCATGTAGATAATCAATGCTTACAAGCACTCAGAATAATGGGTGCTAGAAGTCCTTGAACCAAAAGACATTTGCAGCGACTAAATGATCATTTAAATGCATTGTCGACATTAACAACTTGAAGTTAAAATAAATTACAAATTGTCATTTGGTCTTTCTAGGGGAACAAATACATTAAAATTTAAACATATATCAATATTGGGTAAAAAAATTGCACAGATATTCTTTGTTCTTGTAATTCTGGTCTTCCAATCCCTGTAGCCACGAATTCCTGTAGCCAAAAAAACTCATGGAAAGGGCAGGCCTCAGCTTTTGTGAATTCCATTTTGTACTCTCATCCAATCAATCATTTACATGTCCAGTAGGAACTGAAAACATGTTGTTTATACTTATCAAAATTACCCCCAATCCTTTCTTTATAACTTTCTTTTGCCACACCTATAGTTCTGAGTGCAGTGCAACTCACATCAGAAAATTATACAATTACTCACTTGACCTAGAAGCTGGGAGGTTGCAGAGATCTGGTGTATTTGCCCTTTTCTTACTTTCCTCAATAGTTCCTTGCATGGACATTGCTAGCAGGGGGTCAGTGAGCTAAGTGGATGCTTGGTATGACCTAGAGCAGATGCAGAATCATAGAATAATTTAGCTTGTAAAAGACCTCTAAGAACATTAGTAACCCCTTAAACTGAATTACATGCAATCCTGCAAAGATGTGAGAAACAATTAATTTCACATTTGAAGGGAGAGGGGTGTGAATTGCAAAATTCTGAATATGCCAGGGTCATTCTTTGCAAAGTTATGAGACCAGAAAAAGTTACACAGATGGAGAGAATGTAAAACACAGCAATTTAGAAACTTTTGTGGTGATGAAAGACCACCATTGTATTTGTGCATGACCTATAGGCTCCAGGGGCCATGTGGGAAGTGAAACACGCAAGATGTTACTTTAAAGAGAATATTTACTGCAGGTTTGGCAGCTCCTGCTGAATGCTAGAATATGTGACCTCTTGATAATTCATAGTACAATTTTTCAAAGAAAGCAGGAAATGGAGGTTTACTGCAGAAAAAAAAAAAAAAAAAAAANNAAAAAAAAAAAAAGAAAGAGAAAGAAAAAGTTGACTTTTACTTGAAAGCAGTCTCTATATATAATGTTCCAGAAAACTTTAGTCTCTATATATAATGTTCCAGAAAACCTTAGCTTAACCACTTGCTTTAATCATATTTTTTGTTAATTTAATTATAATGTAGAGCGTCTTGAAAGAAAGAGAAGCATGGAAATAAATACAGGGCTGGAAGAGAAAACCTTTGTGCTCTCATTCTAACTCATTCTTCACGTAAGCTTAGTTTTACAATGATGTTGAGGAAGTAATTTAAGAACTTCTACTTCCCTGTCTGTAAACTGGGCATAAAAATATTTTCCTTTTCTATTCACAGTGGTGCTTTAAGGCTTCTACCCTTACAAAAACATTACTGGTACTAGTGGGATTCCACAGGAAGAAATTGTTCAAGTGTAGATCAGAACCATTAAGAAATTTAAATGTGTGGTTGGTCACACCTGTGCTGCAAGTCAGAAGCCATGGAAAACAGGCCCTGCACTGCTGTGCTGCTGAGAGCAGGACAAGCTGCTAAGCAGCAAAATGGTAGGAAACTGTACCAGCCCCCACCCTCCCCATACCCTGCCCTGCCTGGAATGAACTTGTATTGCACTGTCCAGCCCAGAAATATAAGGAACTAAAAGACAGCTGTGGAGTCATCACATTTAGACTTTAGATAACAGTGACATGATATTCTATTATTGTTTCTTCCAAGAGATGAGTTACTGGCAAGGAGAGAACAACTTAACATCTATGTAGATGTCTACCTCTGAACTAAGCCAGTCTCTGTTGATTTAGACAGGATTATATTTATTTATACCAGAATATTTCATTATAGCCTTCTTTTTTTTTTTTTTTTTTTTTTTTTACTTTAGCACTGCCAGTTAAAATCAAAACCAAACGGATCTCTGCTAAAATGGGTCACAAGTCTTTGTGCAAAGCCAGGAAGTTGGCCCTTGGCAGCATGTTCCCATTGTGTCCAATTCCACCACAACATTCTGCTCCCTGCTGCACCCACTCTGCTGCCTTTACTGACACTGGGATGTCTTTCCTGCAGGACACAGGAATTAGCTGTTTTAGGACATGCTCATCCCAGCATTTGCTATGCTACTGTGATCCACTGATGAGCACCTGAATATGAGAGATATATCAAAGCATACCTTGAAGTTTTTAAATCCTGTTAATTTTGACTTAGCACCTAAAGCAAGGATGAGCCAATCTGCAATATTAAATCTTTCCTAGCTATTCTTGGGAGCTGTGGGAATGGAGCACTGCTGCAGGAACACTCATACAGGTTGCTGTTGCAGTGATCCTATAACTACTTGCAGAGATTTTGGAACACCTCACCGAGACTCCTGCAAACATCGTGCTCAGCCTTTATTCTCTGTTGGTGCAGGTGTTTGAAGAGCTGTGCTTAGAACAGCAGTCTGTGGTGTAGAACAAGTACAAGGGGTGGAGTCCAAGTCTCACCTGTGGATAAATCATAGCAGAGGATAGGTTGGGGCTGCATTTTTCACTCCTTTCCACTGCACCATACTGACCACTAGAGTTTGCTGTATTAACGTTCCAGTGAACAAATCCAAAAGATCTGAAACAGCCCTACAAACAATTACCAAAGAAAGCATGAATTCCTTTACCACAAGCTGTAGAAACTACAATGCCCTTCTCCAGCTGTTGAGATGAACTCAACTAGAAATGTAGAAGAAACTGCAGGAAGTGTATGATTAAGTAAATGGCACTATATTTTCTCTGCTGGTACAGTGCCAGTGTTCTAGCAGTGTGCTAAGGGATGCTGTGCTATTTTCAGATTAAGTGAGAAATCAAGGTCCTGACTGCTGGTCATTTTAGCTAATTAAAGATCCCTTGGCATTTATTTGCAGGAGGGATATTAGCTTTGATGAGCTGGCAAAACTCCAGCTGAGAGAAGCAAATGCTGCAAATCAGGTTTTCCCTGAAGTTATGAAGAGTAAAATGTCCATTTTCTTCTTTCATTCTTAAAAGAGTAGCATAGAAAATTAAATATGATGGCAAAATTTGATTTGGAGATTTTGATACAAAGTGGACACTGCTTTTGGCAAGCAGATTGATTTCTGGATGAATCTCCAATGCAGTTACAATGTTTTGACATTTGAGACTTCCTAGTGAGGTTCATCTCTTCTTCCTGACAGAGATACTGGACAGTTTGTTCTCACCTCCACTGATACCCTTGGTTCAGCTGGGCACTGTCCCAGTGGTGGCATTGGCAGAGGGAACTCTGACAGAACAGACAGTCAGTCTTTTCTAGTTTTCCTTAGCTACTGCCACCATGATTCCAGGGAGCAGGGTACAAGGAAGACCAGTACTAAAGAAGTCTTGCTCCACCTTGCAGCTCTGGTAATGGGTGCCCTTGTTCACCACTGGCATGGGGCCTGTTCTGTCAAGAGAGGGAACTGATTCCCCTGATATTAAACAATGTCTCAGTTTGTGGAAAGGGATTCTTTTCAGACACACATAATTTGGCCATATTTTTACATAGACAGCAAAAGACTCTGCCTAGCAAGCCCATCCTTCACCAAATTTCTGTTCCCTGCTTCAGAGCCAGTAAGGGCCAAAGCCTCTCTTCAAAATGGCTTCCCAGCAAAAATCTTCTAGGGTGAAGAAAAAAGCTTCGTCCCCATCCTCATATCCCACAAACCTTCTCCATATCACATTTTCAAAGAATCCAAAAGGAAAGAATAAACAAACAAAATTATCTACAAAGAACCTGAAACACACTAAACAATTCTAGTCCAAGTAACTACACTTTAGCAAAGTGATAAGCAAGAGAAAAATGTGGCTAAGCACACCAAGCCAACTGATCTTCTACTAGTTACTTGAAAAAGTAATAATATTTACCAGGCTGATGACACAGGAACAAAAGCAGACCCTGAGATAATAGTCATATACAATTATAATATTGCCTCTTTTAACATCCCGTCCATCTGTTTCAATTACTCACTGCTGGTGTCCCCACTGAGGTCATAACCCAGTTCACTCATGGTGAGGTAAACAGAGTTTAATGGGACTACTTGTAATGAGTGGGTTACAAGATGCCCTTTACTGAATCACAGTCAGGAGTAAAATTCCAAATACTCATATGTTCATTTTCCAAGACTGAGAGCTCCAGTCAAAGGTCTCCTGCATATTTTTGATTTTCATAGAAAATCAGCTTTCTAAGTGCCTAATTATTTTTGGAATAGAGCCTAAGTCTTCTAGCAATAGTGTTTTGAAATTGTGACTTTCTGTCTAGTTATCTGTGCACAGCCATGCACTTAGGGAATTCATAAACAATAAAATCCAGTCATTGTTTTTCCTGAACTGAGCCCCAGCCCAACAGATGCAGCTATTAAGAAATTAGTTAAACGAGAAACAAACACTTTAGGAATTGCCCAAACAAGCTAAAAATAAGAGCACGTGACATGCTGCAGAAGAAAAGTATTCTGCCTAGAAGAACTTGAACAGTGATCAGAGGCAGCTTGAGAATTTTAGGGCAAGCCAAAGAAACAACAGATTTTCAGGAGTGACAATTCAACTTAATCAACTGTTCTCAACTGGGACCCTTTGTAAACATCCAAGGCTCACTGAAGAGGCCATAGGGAGAATTAACTAGGTAGTATATTGGGAAAATGGGGAAATGAGCAAATGCATTTCTCAAAGCAGTGCAGGTGACTGGGAGGATGCAGGAGGATGTTCTATTATTTCTGCTGGCGTTCCTGAGGCAGCAGAGGAACTCAACTGCTTAGATATTTTCATCAGCATCACTCTAAGACTTTGCTTGTGCTTTCCCCATGCTTTGCCCAGACACCTGGAATTGTTCTGAGTTTATAGTCCCTTACTTCCCATCCCCACATGGAAACATAGTTTCCTTAACACCTATCCCTTCTAAATTATAAAGCTGTAAAGTCAAATAACCTTTAAATATTAGCTGTTTCTTTACCCAGTAAGCAAATATTACGTGTGCCCTTTAAAGCCAACAAGCAGTAAGACAATATCTTTCTGTCCAAATTTTTTGGCAAACATCCTTGAACACTTCCTAAACTCTAAAGCACCTGACATTTTATGCACAGCTTTAAGACAAAAACCAAATCAGACAGTACTCTGCTTTAGAGTTGAGGCCACAGCCTCTCCCAGCTGATGCCTGCTGCTGTTCCCAATAACAAAACACTCAGTGGTGGCAGATGGTTTTCCTTGGTCTAACCATTCTGCAGAAGTGATACACTCCTTAAGGGCAGTGATCTTTCTGCTCTCCTCTATCTTGCACTTGCAGACCGGGAGCAGCACTTCAGTAATTTCCACACACGAGCTCTGGGACCAATGAGCAATTTGTGTCTATTGGTGTCAAAGTGTAACCCTTAAAAGGAGAGTTTCATTACATTTCAAGATAACACAGATCTCTTCTTTTTAGTAAGTCTGCCTGAGCACTTATGGGATGCCTCTGAAATTTCTGCTTCTGCATGCCTTTTAGCACTGTTGGAAGTTTCACTTCGTATGAAACCCTTCAAGAAAAGTAACTCTTCAGGCTCCTTACACAGTTGTCATGGGAATTATTGTAACTATAGGCACAAACAGGAAGATATCTTAAAGAGATTGTCGTAAGAGATGCCAAATTATGTAGCCAAGGAGGGCTGAAAGTATTATTTTAAAAGTTTAGAGTGAAAAGCCGAAATTAGAAGTTCTTTTCAGCTGTTTTCCTGTGTTGATTTAAAATAAATTACATCCAGACCTCAAATACAACTTTAAAAGAAGAAGCTTTACTTTCCAGACACGGTGCACAGATCTTAGATAAAAAACCACAGAGTGCTAAATTTCTAAGAAAAATAGCCTATTTGTGGGCACTCTGTCCTGTGTGATCCCCTAAAGCCACCGCAGCCTATCTTTCTCAGAGTTTTAACACCATTTTTGTGTGCATTGCATGAACAATCTTCAACAAGTAAGGCAGAGGCTGGTGAATGACTGGTTTAGGCTACAACTTTTTAGGGGTTTATGGGTAAGCAACAGCAATAACACAACAAGAGCACTTCCAAATCACTTAACCAGAGCCTAGTGCAGGGGAAGGCACAGAGTGAGAGTTAAATGGCCACTAGTCCATACTGCATCCCAAAAACCATCCTTCTCTTGAGTACTCTGAGCATGGGACATGGGCTGCTGATGTAAGACTGGCATTGCCTGTGCAATATATGCACATATGCATATGGATATATGACATGAGTCACAGCCTGCCTCTTGCCTGAGCTGGAAGAGGACCAGGATGCTCCACTGGCACTGCCACACATCCACATCTTCCTGTAGGTAAAGGGCAGTGCAATCACAACAGAGCTCTTCACTGAACAATGAGCTAGGCCACAGATATTTTCCCAACGGATTATGATGCTTTACGGGGGTAAAAGATCAAGGAAATGGAGGGGTGTGGATCTCACAGCTTTAAATGGCCATAAATTGATCTAAGTATAAAGGGCAGTGAGAGGATCACACCAACCTACAAAAACAAGCATTAGATTTTCCTATCTATCATCACACTTTTTTTCTCTCACATAAGTCATAGCCGTTTCCCTGCAGACTGCACAATGTATCTATGACTATTTTACGCTCACCTACATATGAAACACCTCCTACAGGATTATCAAATATTACATTGGAATAATAAGATAGGACAGTACCTGTGGATGAATTCATCAGTCTTTGCTAATATTCTGACCCTTTACAAAATAAATAATTTGCATTTTTCCAAGTATTTATTCTTAACTGCTGGTGATCCTTTCCCTTCCGGAACATCAGAAGACAGAGATCAGAGCAAACTCAGAAATATTATTCCTGGTCTTGCCCTGATAGACTAAAGATATGTATGTGTAATATTCTATATGTAAAGCATCCTATATGCATACATGAATGGATATATGTGTACCAGGAAGTGCTTTAAAATCCTATTCTGGCATATGATACAGAGATGTATAAAATAATTTCCATTTCTTCTGGAGAGTCTTGAGAAATATTTTTCACTGACTACCCTCAAGTTTGGGCAGCTATAGTTTTCAATTTGTTCTGCAAAATACCTTTTTACTTTTTACAAGCTTCTTGGTGGCTGTGGACCCACAGCTACATTGTCTAGACAGGTAAATTCCATGGCTGGGTGCAGTTGGCATAGAGGTGCTTTCATTCTTAAGGTTCCCAAGCACATCATAAACTGTTCACAGAGCTCACACCCAGCCTATCATTGAAATATAGCCTCTGCTGCAGTGGAATTCAGCAGCTGCTTAATGGTTCATAGATCACTCTTGCTCCCAATTAGGCCAGTAGCAATCTTTCTGCTGCTTTCAGTGAGAAGGTTCTTCTGTGCTATGCCAGGCATGTGCTTCAGTACCTTGTTAAATCACAGTCTAAAGGCTTAAACTCTCATATAACATTCATACTGGCTTCACTGGATGCAAATCTGAGCCTTCAGGGAGGAAATAGGTAGGAAGATCAAATGAAGACAGAGTGAATTTTAGGTAGAAGGAAAATAGGGTGAAAGTGGAGTACACATAACTAGTAAAGCAGATGATGCAGATGTTCCCTGTCTGCTCTATCTGGGCACTTGAGACATGAAAAAAGGTCCAGTTTCATTCTTAGAGGAGTTTCCTGTCTCCTAGAGAAGAATGCTTAGCATAGAGAGGTAACTAAAGAATGGCTGTTAAACATGAACTAATGAAAGTACCTTGAAAACTCCCTCTAAATTGTTGTGAATGTCCATGTCCATTGCAGTAAGAAATATTTCCTAATTTTCTAGTGGGAAGTGTCCCTGCCCATGACAGGGGGTTGGAAAAAGATGATTTTTCATGTCCAACTGAAAACATTCCATGATTCCATAGTTCTATAACCTAGTTCTCATGGTCTCATGCAATAATAACTCTCAGTGCTTTCAGTACCAGGCATTAAGTCTCAGTTACCTTTATAAATGGCTTTTAGGTATGTTTTCACCTGCACAATTTTTCTGTGTTTGATCAGTGGCACACTGTACTTCCTTCTCACTTATTCCCTGACAAAGATACAATTGCAAAGTAGTCATTTATTTCAGCATAATGGAAGCCCTTGATAATTAACAGCCACAGGAAAGCCCACTATTTCTGATTTCCTCTGTCTTTCCCCCTCCCCTTCAATGCCTATTTATTTTTTTTTTTTTAATTCTTTTTAGTGAATGAATTGAGAAGACAGACTGAAGAATCTCACTGATATAGCACTCAGTTCAATAAGCATGAGTTTAAAAATAGTGGGGATTTCTTCTTCCTGTATGACCACAGAAATCTTTGTAATCCCTCTCACACAAAAAGTACAAGTTCCTGTCAACTGAAAAAACAGCTGCTTTTCAAAGCAGTTTGATTACTCATCTTTCTCAAAACCTTTTGTGACATGAATATCTTAAACCAATAATCACAATTAATTGATGTGAAATTAAGATGTTACAGTAGAAACTAGTGATTCATACAAATTAATGGGAAATTTACTCATGCTCATCACGAACAGAATATGCCTCAAATTAAAAACTATCTAGTTAGAGGCTGGCATTCATTGTAGTTTTTACGGCATCTAGAAGAGGGCTTAAGCTCGTTGCAGACCTTTATATGCAGCTAAAAATAACAAGGTTTAATCAGAAAAGATTGGAAATACTGGTAGATGTTTAATTTATGACCACATCACTGTGAAATTATAAATGTGAGAGCAAAAACAAAAGAAATTGCCTTTGTTAGGAAGTTCACAGTACTTTCAATGAGAGAAACTCAGTAATATGGTGTTGAAGGGTTTAAAATTAATTATTTTGGTCTGGAAAATTCCTAACATATATTTTAAGTAACTATTAACTTCAGATACTGGAAAAGCTGGAACCTTTGCTGCAACATGATTTAATTTTACTAAAATTGCCCTTCAGAGAAGGACTGAGTTGGAGAAAATAACTTGTATTGAGGTGTCTGCATGCCAGCTAGGGATGAAATGTATTACAGCTACTGAAGACTGGGGATTTTATTCAATTACTTCACACAGTTTTCTAGTTAAGTACCAAGTCTGACTTCCAGTTACCAGTTTGGGGTCCTGTGCCACCTCAAGGAGGTCATGAAGCTACTTGAGTGGGTCCAGAGGAGGACCATGAATATGAGAGGAGTACCTCTGCTTTGAGCATAGACTGGGAGACATGGAGTTATTCAGACTAGAGAAGTGAAGGTTCCACAGACCTTATAGAGGACATCCAGTACTGGAAGGAGGCCTACAGGAAAGATGAGAAGGGAATTTTTATCAGAGAGTGTGGTGGTAGAACCAGAGGTGAAAGTTTTAAATTGAAATAGCATAGAGGGTAGAATTAGATGAGATATTGGGGAGAAATTCTTTACTGTGAGAGTGGCAAGGCACAGGAACAGGTTGCCCAGAGAAGTGGTGGATGCACCATCCCTGGAAGAGTTTATGGCCAGGCTGGATGGGGCTCTGAGCAACTTGGTCTAGTGGAAGGTGGCCCTGCTCATGGTTGGAACTAGCTGATCTTTAAGGTCTCTTCCAACACAAACCACTCTACAATTCCGTGATAGGTTTCTGGTGCCATCAAAGGGGCTGTGTTTTCAGCCACATTGTACTGTACTTAACTGCATTGCAAAGTCTTCATTTATAATGTTTCCAAAGTGCTGCTTTTACATTTTTCCCTGTGAAAGGGGGTATCTCTGGGGAATGGCAAACGTTGCACTTATGAAGAGGACACGGTGAGTCAGATCAGATCAGTCACGAAAGATTTCCAACTGCTCGGTACAAACTCCCTGAACATCACTGATCCTTGTGAATATTTTAAAATAGCATGCAAAGAATAAGTTAAGCAAATGCTTTTAAAATTGAAGAAAGACTAACAGACACCACTAAGATATATTGTCTTTTCCTTGTATGTATCAGTCCGTTCCAGGCACTGATTACTTTGAAACATTATTTGTCATCACAAGTCAGATAGGAACTTTCCAGCACTTCCCCTCATTTTTGTGAGTATCTTCATTCTTTCTCTCTTCATCTATCTCTTCCCAGATACATCACATGGTCAGGAAGAGCAGGAAGAAAAAATTAAGAAAGGCATTGACAAACTTGAGAAGGTATTTTCCATATCTACTGTCAGCAGAATTTTTAGAATTATCTGTAACTTGGATGAGAAGGAAAAAACACAACTAAAGAACAAATCTCTCATTATTTCATGCTAACAATCTTGTTTGATTTTTATTTTTCTACAGACTTCTGAATCCTAAATTTTCACATGCATCTTAAAATTGAAAAAGGTAATCTAAAATGGCAGGTGACACATACTTTAGTAGGTACTTTACTGTGACCCAAGAACTGTGAGTCAATTCACTGTTCTTTCCTGAAAGAAACATTTTGCCCACACAGACACAGTCATTTGTCATGAGACT
Organism: Chaetops frenatus; assembly: GCA_013400775.1. Lineage (NCBI taxonomy): Eukaryota > Metazoa > Chordata > Aves > Passeriformes > Picathartidae > Chaetops > Chaetops frenatus. The sequence goes on along the minus strand of VZTR01029164.1, from coordinate 404,353 downwards.
TTTGAGGTGCCCAAACAAGGTGTGAGAAAAATTCTGCCTGGACTATAGGCCAGTGATCCTAAATTTGGAAGAAATTTTTCACATTACTTATACTAAGATAAAGGCAGGCATTATATTCAGCACAACTACCTTAACCAGTTTAATTTTATTCACATATTCTTTATTTCTTCTTATAATATTTTCTGGTTTTCAGATATTTCAGCATTTCAATTCTTTGCCTGTGAAGGTGTGGAAAGACCAGAGGAGGGCAGGCAGAGTCTGGAAAGAAAAAAAGCAGAAACTAGAAAGAGATGCTTAAAATATGTCAAAGAAATCAATAATCCAACTGAAAGAAGAGAGCTTTTGTAGTGAATCAGGGAATTCACCTTTGCTTTCCACACAGAAAGAACCCTGAAGCTGAATGCTGCCTCTTCTTACAGTTGTATTCAATTAACAAACATGAGGCAAGGTGACAGCCAAGTTCTTCACTTCTTCACTTAATCTTCCTCCTCCTTGGACTCTTATTCTAGAAATATCTAAAAGTTGCCTCTGTGGATTGATTTCTCATCTTAAGGACACAAAGTTTATGGTTATTTATTACACTGCTGTGGTAGATACTTCAAAGAATGAATCAGGCACAGACAGCCCTTCTTTCTCATTTTACATGTGACAAGATAAGTAGTGGACAAAGAGATCTCTGGGGGGAAAGTAAGGTGGGAAGGATCATTAGGAAACTATGACCACAAATGCTTCTGGTCTTGCATAACGCCTAGGAAAAAAGGGAGAATAAATCCTTCTGTCTTTGCTGGCATATTTTGAACAGCCCAAGACAACCAGGGAGAATGTCTTTCTCCTGAGGAACAAAGAGATTTCTGAGGGTGGGTTTCAGAGGTCACATGGTGAGAGGGGAGAAGAGACGTCTGTTCATCAGCCTCTGGACACAGGGTTTGCTTAATTGAGAGGTAAAGAACGCAGTCACAGGTCTCTTGTATTCTGGAGAATGAGAGACAGGACATAGACTGGAGGAAATTTGGAGGTTGAATCACCAAGACTCACTCAAGAGGTAGTGCCACTCTTCTTTCTGTCTAAAGGTGCCATAGTCCTTCAAACTACAGCTAAACCCAGAGGTCCCAGCTAGGGGTCAGGACTTCCTTGTGGTAGAAGCTCCTCTGCTATTCAATTTTGGGAGAAAATCTAAACGTGACAATGAAAAATAATAAAAAAATAAAGTAACTCCTGGGATATAAGGCTGGTATCAACAAGGGAATTGAAGTTTCGTCTTTTGATATCCAAAACCAGAATAGGTTACAGATGGTGTTTGAAAAGACAAGTTATAGCATTTCTTGTGTGGTGAAAGCAAGAATCTTTATGATTGTTTACTGTTGACAGGAATTAATGTGTAGGATTAGTTTCCAAAGTCTGGAAACAGGGAAAAAGAAAGGTCATAGACCAGAATGAGTAGGGATACTTACATATTTACTGTGTTTTGGTTGCTTCAGATAAATGTTAAGAACACACTCAAAAATAGCATTTTGCTCTAAAAAGCACACTTTTTACTTACACATCTTCTTCACGTAACTTTCTTTTTCTGACTAAAGCCTCAGATAAAGTCTACAAGCAAGATTTGACAATTTTGTAGAGCTATGCTAATGTTAGTAGGTAATTCAGGAACATCTTGTGATAAAAAGCACAAAATGCTGAAGACTCAGAACCAGGGTTCACCTGTATCTTGCATGGTTGGAGACCAATTTTACCATTTTTGTATCTGTTCAGAATTTGGTCTTAAGTCAGGATAAAATAAACCTGAGCTGCTAATAGCTGATGAGATCACTGAGAAGATATCACAACATTCATGTCTAGGTAAGCTTCATCCCTGTAAGAAGTGGGACAGTTATTACAGCCCAAGTGAGTCTCATCTCCATTAGGCATGGCCATCTTGTGTCCCTGGTGTGCACAAATCATTTAGATTGTCCTCTCTATACACTAAGAGGAAAAAATAAGCAGCTCCATAGGTTCTGTGATCCAAACCTGTCCCCTGTGGGGATGAAACCCCCTCTCCACAGACGGGGAACTGGGTAGACCCGTATACATTACTTTTAACCCTACCAAGACAGGTGAAGGAAATCCTACCAATTGTTTTTCTAAATTAACTACAGTTGAATATTAATCATCTTCCAGATACAAGTGGAAAATACTGCTCATATACTGCTCAGTTTCTAGACCACCTGGAGTGTACAAAAGATAAAAAATTGTCTTTAAAACTGGATCGTCCACTTTCCCATTAAGCCACCTGAATTCAGTCCTTTTAAAAGAAAGGAGAAGCATTCAGCTAGAAGCACCTGGGTTTATTCCTTCAGAAATGAGAGATTAGCAGCATCAGACTAATAACTATGCACAAAACCAATCATCTGAAAGATGCCATGGCAGAAAACTGTGACAGAAGCTGGATTATACAGTCATAAAAACTTGAGAGATTTGTCAAGAGAATATATAAACCCAGAGCTGTTCCTATTTCTGTTCAATTTAATTTCTTAAGTATGCCTGTTTTTCTTTCTAACATATGACTCTGTCTCATTAAAAAAATAGGAAAAGAAGCATTTTATTTTCTCTCTTTCTCCATATGCATATTAATAGACCAACACTCTAATACATGAGTCTCATTTTCTGTAGCTAGCTGTGGAATTTTCACATATATTGCTAATAGAGGTGTCAACAATGCCTAAATTTGAAGTTTCCCAACACTCTTAATAAATTTTTATTTTCAGTGGCTTAAAATTCTGTCAAACTGTAACCACTCAGGATAAAATTTTCCAAACTTGTTATCTGTCTTAGTCTGAATTTTTAAAGACACTGTCACTCAAAATACCTCACCCATTTCTCAGAAAGACATTCAGGTAACACTCAGTGATCACCCATTTCAGACATAGAAAAATAAAACAACAGTTTGTTGAAGTAATACTGGATATGTTATTTTTCTTGGTAGAGACTCAAAATGTAACAGGGGGAAAGCAAAATCTGGACTAAGGGTAGGTTGATGCCATTTCTGTCTCTCAGTTGTTGTCTTTCAAAAAGGCCCCTGAGCTTGTCCACGCTCAGACAAGAGCTGAGGCAGTTGGCACAGCTGCAGGCTTAGAAATTCCTTCCGCACTCGTCGTGTTTTCCTGCCTGCTGCCAGCTCTCAAGGCCAGGAAGCGCCTCTTTCTTTCTCACTCTTTGTGTGAACTCAGTGTTTCCTCTGCTGATTTTTAAGCCCAGGTTCTCTGAAGGAGGATACAGCCCAATGTGTACTGGAGAAAATTCAGCTCAGCAAGAGTTTGGACGTCAGGTGTGGCATGGTACAGTAGGACAGGTAGCACTTGGAGGAAATGGAACAGATGTAGCTGAAGCTTCACAGTTCCTAAACCCCACATTTACCAGCAAGCATTTTGTGCAACTCCACTGGGAATATGTGCATTTTGATAACTGCTAGTGCTGCTCAGCAAAAAGTGTGAGAACATCACCCAGGAGTCACAAAACTAACTCAAAAGAAAAGAGATCTCTGCAATGGATGTAAAGGTTGCTGTGCCTGAAAGGGTACCTGTGCATGCCACTCAATTTCTGCCTGATGGAATTTATGTTTTGTTTTTCTCCTTTTTTTCTTTATTAAAAACCTAGGAAATTAGCCTCTTTTTCCTTCATGCACAGACACCCTTTTGAAAGAACCCTGACATTTCAAAGTCATGCACTCAAAACTTAAAGAATAGCAAGTGAGAAATGCAGTGCAGTTAAGTGAATATCATAAACCAAGGGTTTTAATGTAAAATTTTAAATATTTTGCTTCAAAATAAATATGTTGCACGGTATTTGCACATATACAATGGACAAGTTAGACTCTTAAATAAGTCTCTCTTAAGTTTACTTTGAATGGTTTCAGTCTCTTCCTTTTCCATGTCCTGCTCAACACCAAAGTTTGGCAAAATTATTTTCTTCAATCTTGTAGATGTGCTTACAGTGAAAATCCTACCTTCTTGCAATGTGAGTCCAAACTTTGGACAGATTTGCAAGAGAGGATAAGTATATTTTGCCATTGTTTGGCTAAAAGCATCCAACAGAATCTCACATAGCACACAGCAGTGGAGAGTTTTTGTTTTTGTGTGGTAACAATTTCCCCCAGAACCAACACTGCTGACTTTATCTATTTTGATGGTCCTCTTCCCCATAGCTCAACCAAGGACATCCACATCAGTAAATATGGTATGTACTTTAGTCACTATCATGGTCTTAACAAAGACCTAACTATTGTATCATACTTTACTGGAGCCTTTGCTGAAGGCATAAAAGTTCTTCTGTACCTATTTCCCTTGGATTATCAGGGGGTTTGATTCTGACAAATAAACACCATTTAAACTATGACACAAGTAATTGAGATGAAACAACTCAAAGAAGCAGATGTGGGGTTTGAATCATCTCCTACCTTGCAAATAATCCTTGGAAATTAGCTCTTGCTGAGAAAATTGTCTTGTGGAAGGGCTGAGGTCCATGAAAGCAGCATCCTTTCTAAAGAAGGGGAAGAAAATGTTGCCTCCATGGAATCCATGTTGGTTAGTGCAGAGTTGAAGACTTTGAAATCATTTATTTTCATGAAAACAATATTTTTCCAGACACTATACACTATAATCCAATAAAGAGTATCACATCCTCTACTGAAGATATTTATTTCCCTATGCTTTGGAGAGTGGACACAGCAATCCAAAAGTTTGCTATTTACATAAACAAAACCCTAGAATATTCCTTTTAGCATGTTGAAAGTGATCTGGTCCAAGTTTACACAATGAACTGTGCATAACATCTGTCCCCAGCCCAGAGAACATACTAAGAATTTGTGGTACTTCAAGATGAACAATGTTGAGATTTTGGGTACAAATAAATACATTATCTCTTGGACATCTTCTTCACTTGATGTCTAATGGGAGCACTCTGGCATGCAATTCACAAATAAGGAAATGCAAGGACTGTTTTTCTGTATGAAATATTTTAATATGATTTTCAAAATGAAATAGGACAATACTGTAGACAAGAGATTACTGTAACTTGTTTGCATATGTTGTCCTAGAGACTGATGCCACAGTTAGTAGATCAAGATCTCATGAGGAAACAAAGGCTAGAAACCCGCAAAAGGTTTATCTGTTATAAGCAAAATACACTTAATTCCCCAGGAGCACAACAAAATGGCCAAAAGAAGACATAGATACAAGAAATTATATGAGCATTTTTTCTTTCAGTTTAAAACTCTAATTGGTTCCTCCAAATCTATACTTTTCTATGAGAATGCCATCTTCCCTTGGCAGATTTTTCAAATAAATTATGTCATTCTGTTGTACCAGGACCTATCCCTCTGTTGCTTACACAAATTGCGGTTTGTTGCAGCATGCAAAGCAATGCTGAAATATTTCTACCATTATCTTTATTTTTTTCTCTGTACTTCTAATTCTTTGTTTACTGCATCTAATAGAGCTGTAGAGATAAGTTCTAAATAAGGTCAGTAATAATTGTATTGTGCTTTTAACAAATAAAACTCTTCAGTACTACCTCATAACAGCATGTTTTTAATCACAGCCTTAGGCATCATTAGAGCTAGTGTGACTTTAATTCATGTATTTGCATTTGCTTTATGCTGTATCCAGACCGGGTGCCTCAGTATTTCAATACCAGAGATCCTTTCTGGTGTTAAAGGGTGTGTTTGACTCCACTTACATTTTCTTCCTTTTCCAATTAGAGACTATTAATCATCAATTGATAGGAAAATTGCTCACCTTGAAATATAATTAAATAGATGTGTGTGTCATCTGAAGTTGATTGGAAGTCAAGGGATAAAATATGCATTTAGGTTACCCAAAACTTTACAGTCTGCAGAAGGTGGCTGCCTGGTATATAGATCCACTCTCTCCAAGTGTATATCCTCTTGCCTCCTACTAATGACTGCGACACACATTAAGGGAACTATGAGTATACCCACCACATCNGTTTTGTTTTGTTTTGTTTTATTCGAGTGATTCTTCTAAATAATTTTCCTCTAACCCATTTCACAAGGAAGAATAATAATGCCCTTTTCCTTGGCTAAGCAGAGCTACTTAGTACTTCATTAGTCACCGTGCTACACACACATCCCAGCAGGAGTGGGAACACAATTCACTTCTTGAAATTGGGCTGTGGGATGTTCTGCACTGACTTTTTCATTGTGAGGGGAACATCTTTCTCAGTCTTATGCTTTCTCACTCCTTTTCTCTCAAGAGAACTGAAGGCACAACCAAATGACATTAAAAGTATGGAAAACATTAGATACTAACAAAATACAGGAATTTCCTTGTCTCTGGTTCTTATACAGATAAAGGCTCTGAACCTGCAAATGCTTCAATGACTCCTGGCACTAGCTGAGGTGAAAACCCAAAGAAGTGTCCTTTGGGATGCAGGCAGAAAAAATAGGGATTTTTAGAGTGATAACAAAAATTGTGAATAGTCCAGCAACACAGAGGAACTTTTATTTAACTTTTCATAATAAGTGTTAAACATCCTGAGAAAACTTTTGCAACATGATCTATTTTTTCCTTTGAACTGTCAGGTTTGCAGCCTGCCTAAAGGATAACTGCTTTTCTCTGCCACGTGAACATCTTCCTGAACCACCATCACTGTGCCAATGTTCCTGTGCTACCACCACCACCACCACTATTAATAGCCATGTCCTTTTGATTTTTACAGTAATCATTTTATGTGGTCCTAATCATAAAACAGAAATTCAGGAGTGCTTCATCTGCTTAAACACGGATATTTGCAATTTAGGTGTCAACATCTGGCTAAATATACTTTGGTCTGTGTATTTGGTTTTTCAGTACAAATGTGAAGCTTGCAAAATCTTTTTGTTGTGATAAAGGTATAAATTCTGCTATTGCTTTCATTAACATTCCTAAAATTCTAATTCAAATGCTATGTTGTTGTAGCAAACAGCATATAAAGAATCAAAAATGGGACTAGTAGGAAAAAAACGTGTTACAGGATACTGTATGGAATATATTCTGCCTTCACATCACCCACATTATCTCCCAATAACAGTAATGGAAATTTTACATACACATCAAGGCATAATATATAGGTAAGCCTTTGACTGCTTTGATATGTATTTATGAATGTAGCTATACATTTATTCCCTCAGCCAATTTAAGCACCTGTGATTCAGAGTTTAAATTTATTCATTAATACCTGCAAATAGAGAAAACCTGTATGGAGAAAACACTAATTTAAAGAAAAAAATCTGATTATATAATGAAATATGTCAGGCATAAAGAAATAAATTAAGGTTAATATTTTTTATCTCATTGGGATCAATTGTTTGGGAAAAAGTTTTCATACTAAAAATTTATAGTACACTTATAGATCATTTGTGTAAGAAAGGATACGTGTTGTTTTGCACAAACATTTACAGATGTATCTAGAATATGGAATTTTATAACTGCATTCCTGCAGATCTGAAGAGTTTTGATTGAGACACATCATATAAACAAAACTCAAGCAAAAGTATGGACATATTTTTTCATTTATGTGATTGAATCCCTTTGGATTAATTTTCCTAATTGATTTGATATCATGTTGTGAATTATAGTGAGATTAATACATTTGAGATTTAGAATAATTAGATTAATAAACCAATGGAAAGTTAAAGGCAGGCTGTAGATGGTGCACGCAACTACCTTCTCTTAAAATTGCAGGTAGAAATTGCTGCATCCCAATATAGTAACTATTATTTTGCTTTATTTTGAGTATTAAAAGACTTGCAGCTAAAGGCATCAATTTAGAAATAAATAACAATATAGTAAAATTTGCAGACTTATATCCAAAACAGATCTGAAAGATTCAATATTCAGATGTTATGGACTTTTTAAAGTCTTACATCTATAACTCTGTGTCCAGAATTATTTTTAAATTTGAAGAATTGCCATATGTCTTTTCTGCAGACACAACTTTAAAACACAGAAGTTAATCCTTCACTTGCAAACCTAATTTTTTTTTTTTTTTTTTTTTAAGGAAGAAAAAGATTTGTTTTCCGTGTATGAACGACCAGTCCAGACTATAAAACCTCCCTGCCAGATAAAAAGGCAAGTACTAAGATGTGAATGCTTTGCTTCTCAATCAGAGTTTCTAGAAGGTTAAATTTCATCAAGTCTGGTTCTTTTATTACAGTGTTAATGATATTTTCTCATGTTACGGGCGTGCCAAAATGCTGAAACCTTCCAAAACCGATCAACTCCACTATCATCAAAGAACCCAAATGTGTGTTTTTAATGTCAGGAAATGATATAATCTCTCTTAGAGCTCTCTCATGACAAACTGACCCAATTTGAATGTTACAGTAATGTTCCTGAACTTTGGATGGTTTCTGTTGAAAGGGAATTTCCAGCTTTGATAGCTCTGAAGCTGTTTATGCTGGGCTCAACAGCCCTGCCTAATTCACAGTCCTCCAAATTGCAACAAATCTTAAAATTGCCCAAGCATGACATTGGAACCTGTTGCACAATACCAATCCCAACTTCCCCAAACATGAAATGAGTTGGTTATTAGATCACAAGACTGAGTATGTTTATTATAAAGATCAGTCCTATTTGTAAAGATTTGTCTTAAATATTTTTCAAGGCCTTGTTTCTTTTAATCCTATGAGAGTTTTATGTGTATGTCCACTGTGACTTTTCTTCCAGTTCTGTTCACCTTTGGTTTTTTCCCTTCTCATTCCAGTTCGTGTGAATAAAACCTCAGACTGCATCACTGTGTTTCATCTGGTTTTGTAATGAAAGGAAAATTTTCACAGAAGCTAATGCAATTTTCCAATCAGACTGATTAACTTAAAAATGAAAACTAAGTTCATGTAAAAGTCTTTTCATGAGAAGCTGAAGAAACTTGAAAAAAGAAAAAGCATTGAAAAAAAAAGCTTTGAAAAGAAGTTTGGAAGGATCTGAAAAAATATGGTTTTGGGGTGTTTTTTACTCAGACAAAACAATCCCATTCCTAAATAATTTTAAGCTAAAAGAGAGAAACATATTTTTAAACCTGAAGTATACAGCCTATGATAATTTTATTGTTAAAATAGATTGGTTTTATAATGAAGAGTTTTACAATAAAACTCAATTTTGTCTTAAAATGTGAGAAAGATTTTCTTTTATTTAGCTGCTTTCTTTTTTTTTTCTTTAAGTGAAAGTGATGAGTTCAGAAGAAATTTGCAAGTCTTGTACCTGATTGGTATTCCTCCATAAATAAATACATAACTGAAAAATGTCAGTCTGATGCATGGATGGCTTTGAAACATGAAAAGGAGTAAATTATCCAGTTTCAAAAAAGACCTTAAATGTAATGTAATTATTGATATAATCACGTATTTTACCTTCACTTCATGATGCAGAAGAGATTCAAATGTAATATTACAGAATAAGTAAAATCCAGTCATGCAGTCCATGCTATTTCAACTGGTGAAAGGAGCTCCTCATCAGCAGACTGTTGAAACATAGATTTTTATTTCACTGACCTGTAGCAAAGATGTTGGCTTCATTGTTACTCAATTTCTGTGAAGTGTAACTGACTGAAAAAATCAAAACACTAAAACATGGTTTTTAACAGTGGTGCTCTCTTGCAGCAGCCCCCACATACAACGACAACTGCAGAATACACCACAGCCAAAATTGATTAAATACACACAACATTTAACTCTTCTTCAAGCAAAATCAGCCAGAAAAATATGGGTCTTTCCCTCTGCTCCTGAGGTGATCAAAATCAGGTGAGAAAGCTCAGTCAGCCTCCAGGTCTCCCTGTACAGATCAGGCAATGATTGGGGTATTTGTGCAGCATAGCAGCAGAAAGTGGTCATCACTGGTTTAGGGCTCTTTGCAGACTAACACCTGCAAGATTTATTGTGTAATCTTTTAAGTGCCAAATACTACATTGACTATCTCTACAGAAGATATGTGAAAATATATCAGTCCAAACACCACTAAAATAAAACACTCCCTGTATGCACAAGACTCCCTTCCTTGTGCCTTTCTAAGGAAGAGCATGGAACTACACACACCAGAAGAAAAGGATGCTGTACCATGTACATGAAAGAGAATCAGGATGTCTAAGCTTTTCCCACTGCTAAATGAAAGGATTTCTACCAGTAAAGACCTGTACCATAAAGTGTAGAACATAGGGTCTTTACTCAAAAAGCAAAGAGCATGTAGAGATTTTAACTTGAACTGCAAACCATGATAAATTTCTCAATATATTTTCCCACAAGGAGGAGATACAATGTGAATGTAAAACTTATGGATCCCACTACGTTTTGGTCAGCAGGGTCTGGCAACTGTTCATTTCATACAAGCTAATACACTGTTTCTTTTCTGGGGGGTTCTAAGCAATCTTAAAGACAATAACTTCAGTTAGCAAGGCCGAATATTTCTTCTTGTTCTTCAGACATCCAGATCCTCCCCTGAAAGCAATGAATTTCATTAAAAGCTTATGGGTTTCATCTAAACATTAATAAGAAAGAATAATGAAGAATACTAGCCTTTCAAACTTAAATTCAAGCTGGGTCCCCAGACTGTTTATCAGCTGAAACTATATTGTCTGAGTGGACTTAGTACATTAAGTGACAGTAAGAATAAATTTCTTTTCCTCTTAAAGCTTTAAGTTATTTGTATGCCCTCCTTTTCTGAGTTTTCTTTGACATTCACACTAACATAATTGCTTCAACAGCTGACATGCTCAAATAGCAAAGATTTGAATAGGTACTGTGTATAATTAGAAGAGGAATGAGTTTGACCTTGCTGACATAAAGAAAAATCCAGGAGAGCTATGGGTAGATACATATAAGAAAATAGATAGACAGGTTGAATATAATTCTTTAGTAGAGTAAAAGTTAAAAAATGGAGGTATGTGTTGCTGAATGACATGGGATAGTTCAAGATCAGCCAAATAACATGGAACTCTGAAAGAAACAGGCATCAAAATGTCAAGTCAAATTAGTCACTGGAATCAGTTCTGCCTAATGGCTGGCTGTGACAACTGGGCACTTAAAAATGTAAATAAAAAGTAAAGTTGCTCATCTGTACGTCCTAAGGCCTAAAAACACCTGTTCAAGCTGACAAAGGACAAATTACAGGTAATAAGCAAGTTTTAAAATAATTTATAAAATATTAATCAGAGAAACAAGATGATTTTGTCCTAGAAACCAGCACTTCTACTGATCCAAGGAATTTGCATGAAAAGCCAGTCTTCTCCATGACTCACTGCCATGCTTCATTTGTTCTGTTGTGAACTGTGAGGTCCTGGTTTGTATTCTCCCAAATACACATGCAGAAGTGCAAACACATTCCTGTCCATGCCAAATGGGCAGTAACAAGTGCAATCACTTTTTGGCACAAAATTGGTCACATCGAGCACAAAGTAAATCACAATTCTTGTGCAATTATTTTGAAGCACTCATAAGCACACATATGGCATGCAGAAATTAATTTTTAAAAATTTCTTTGAATATTTTTTCCCTATAGATGTACAAAATCTACTAATAGAGTATGTGATGCCTGATCCCCATCAGTTTCCTGGATCGTTGCACAGGACAGTTGAGATTATAATAAGAAATTCATATGGTTCCTGAATAAATCTCTTTTGTTAGACCAGGAGCTTTGCCGTGGAGTTTGTCTGACATGGTTGTGCTAGAGAGGGGCTGCAGGGGTGGCTTCTGTGAGGAGCTGGCAGAAGCTTCCCCTACATTTCACAGAGCCAGTGCTGAGCAGGTGGGGACCCAAAGGAGACTGTCACTCCATGGAAGTCCCAGGCTGGAGAAGGCTCCTTGCAAGACTGTGGCCCCATGGAAAAGGTAAAATCTCATTCTCCAACACAAAGGCTAGAAAATATACAACATAATATAAAAAAATTTACTTTCCAAGAAATTATCATGAATATTATTTTCATTTGAAGATGCAGCAGTTCATGCACATTGAGTTCCACTTGAAGAACTGAAGTTTCCAATTGAAACTCAGTCAAAGCTGACAGTTTATCTGTGGTCTCTTTTCAGGCTACTGTTATGAAGTAACCAACTGCACCCCAAAAGTGGATAACTGAGTAAATATTTCCAGAAATTATGTGTAAGTGTCTCAATTCTTTGTTACTCAAGCAAAGTGCTAATAGGATCTTAACGCTATTGAAAATTTTTATCACTCTTACAATGACAAGTGTGTACAAACATTAAAAGAAAAATTAAAGTAAATTCACATCAAAAAGGAAGCTAATTATAAAGACAGGAAGGAAGCAGACCATTTTAGAGGTTCAATCAACATCATAGACAGAATGGTTTTTACTGGAAAAGAGAGGGAGAAATAAACAGCAATCTATCAGGGCTTCCCTACATTTCAATTTTTATTTGGCCAGGGACATGGGCTGCATATAAGATTGCATACACAGCAAGCTACATTCAGAGCTCCTCCCCTTCTTTCTCCCAAAAGATGTTGAAACACATATTGTCATCCATGACCTAGCAGAGCAGTGGTCTGAAAAAGGGAAGAATAATAAAAATTGGAGAAAGCAAATAGTCTCATCCTGACTTTTTTGTGTGAGTCAACACATAACAGAAGTCTCAGTAATGCTGAATGTTGTGGAGCCTCAAAGAAAATCTTAATAGAAAAACCTTTGTCCCCAGGCAAGCTTATTTGCAGACATTACAATCATATGCTCCCACAGAGAAGAAAATAATGTCATGAAAACCCAGATCCTTCTGTTTCTAATGTCACATGATCATGCAAAGGATTGACTCTGTAATGGGCAGGAAGAGTCTATGTTAAAATGATCATGTTTGGCAAAGTTGGTAAAGCTGTGTATGCAAATAAATCATACCAGCCACTCAAACACCATTTTACCATAGCCACAGGCACATGTGGATTTGAGAAAAACCAGGAATAGGACATAATGTGCTCAAATATAGGAGCCCTCCCTTCTTGTCTTCTCCTCCTTCTGGTTCGAGCAATTAAAACCAGCATTCATCTGACCCTGCTATTGTTTTGAGGGAGCTGAAACTTCCAGCTGAATTTGGACTGCTTCTTCTGCCATGTACAAAGAGAAAGCTCATAATTAAAGCTCAACACCTTCTCTTCACCAGTCTTTTAGACTTTCACAGATTTTAGTGCTGGATTTTTGTATGAGGCTAGCTTGTCTTTTCCGTAATATCTCTTTAAGCCACAACCCCAGGAGCCTATTCGTTGCCAGCACCATGCAGGACAATGGAAAAAAAGAAGACTTAGTTTTAACCAAATGCTGGTCCATGGAGCCAAACAGGGAGTGAAGCTGGCTATGTGACCCCATGCAGGCTCCTTTATTGTTGCCTCTAACCCTTTGCAAGTTGCCCAGATCTTTTTTCAGTACAGCACACCAGCTACTAGAATAGGTGAAACCTAATCCAGTTATGCTCATGATCTGAGATAACCTCAGTATCAGTTGTATGTCCTGGTTCTCTGATTATCTCTGCCTGTTTCATAAATTTTATAACGTTTATTTATTCTTGGCATTTGTTTTGCTGTGAAGAAATTAGTTCCCTTCAGAACAAAGCCTGGGTGTGCCAGGTCTAGAGAGTTTGCAGACAGGACTGCTGGAATGACACTGAACAAGTGTAGATTTTTAATCCCCATGCTGTCCTCCACGTTGTCTCAGAAAACTCTGCATGTTCATTCCTGCTCTTAGGGAACACTCCAGGGCATAAAATGCATGCCCTGAGCAGTATGCCATAAAAAGAGAACTCAAGTCAACTCCAGGAACTGGTTAAAACATTCCTCACAATTTGAATGGAAAAGCATCACAAAATATTGTGAGAATATTACAACAATCATAGCAGATACACTTAGCAGTGTTGAATTTAACTACTAATTCTACACCTTTCCATTATCTCATTAAAAGCTCATGTTTTGTCAGTAATGCAGCCTGTACAATGAAACACCTGAGCAGGGGTGGCCAGGGTCAGAGAACAGGATGAGAAAATCCTCATGGTTAACATGAATATGCAGACATACTAAGCAAATGCATAAGCTGAAATGTAGTTGAATACCTCTGAATTCATATCACTCATATCACTTTCACTGTTGTGAAACTGTGTTGATGGCTTGATCTTTAAATGTATGACAGCTTAAGTAAGAGAATATTCCGGTCCAGGACTTTTTGCTTCCTGTGGCTTTGCAAAATTACTAGAGAGCTGCTGGAAATGAAGGCAGCACTATACCCAAGGTGTATCCTTCCTATTGTCAGGCTCTGTACAGGACAGAAAAACCCTGAGAATTACAGAAGATGTTACAAAAGCAGTAGACCTCCAAAAAACACATTTTCTCCTATATAATCTATCAACAGAAAGGGCTAGACAGGAACATTAGTGTGGTGGAGATTTGCAAGAGAACTTCCTAGAAGCCCCAAAATAAACTACTAAAATATAAGTGACAGGACCATGCCAAAATTGCATATAGGTAAAGTCACCTGACCTCATTGAAAGCACAGGATTTTGTGAGGTGACAGAGGTATACCCATGGAGTCAATGAACTGTGATGAACATAGGCAAAGGAGATGGATTTAACAAACAGAGTTTAGAGAGAAACACAAAGCTTTGGTTTTAGTCTGCTGGAAGCCTCTGGGTGGGATTTGATCTAATCACCCTATAAATCTGATTTCACCTGTGCCTCCTAATATTGTTGTGATCTTTATTCTGGAGTAATAATTTAAAAAATACATATATACATAGCCATGTTTTAACATGACATATGAAAGCACTTTTTAAACTGTCAGAGAAAGGAAAAAGAAAACCTTACTCTTTCTTCAAGTCCTAGAGTAAAGATACAGGATTTTGCTTCAAGTGCTACTCCACCACCAAGCCTGACATTAGAGAAGTCTTTCTGACTTTGCAACTTTTTACTTTGACCCATCATAACAACCTTTATCATTGTCTCTACCAGAACAAGAAGTAATGCCATTATCTGTAACTATAGCTGCAACAACAGGAGTAGGCAATTGAATTTTCTGGATGAAATGTATCCATCATCAGGCATTGCTAAGAGCTGAAATGTTGCTGTAACGAAAAACTTGGTAAAGGAGGACAGATTTAGATTTTTTATGGCTGTCATGTCTTAGTGAGAGATATCTCTTTGTCTTCTAAAACCACAATAATGCAGATAGAAACAATGTATGAGTCTGGTTAACTTTTTATTACCTCAGTTACCTGAGCAGCACATTAAAAATAAGGTTGCTAGATATTTCACATCAGAAAACATCAGGAGTACTGATTTCTTACAGTTTTTGTGGATTTCATTTCAGAATCATATTTTATTTTCCCTCTATCTTTCTGCTATTTTATTGTCTGTAAAACTTAGTTTTTTACTAAAGATTAAAAATTATTTTCTTATCTCACTGAAGCTGTCTTAGTAACTGGTTAGAAGAATAGATGCATTCATTCATTCAGAAACATTGCTAAAAATAAGAAATCAAATAGTAATGATCACCTGGTCATTTTTTAAAATTATTTTGTGTTTTCCAGGGAATGTCTTAAGTAGCCACATAAGCTAAAATGCATATACATTCAACATCTTCTCATAGAAGACATAAAATACTCACTAATTTTTAAAATTAATTTGTTTAGCATTCTTACCAGCAGACTATGAACTTCCTCAAGGAATGATTTGTACAAGTCTTCCCTAAATAGGCAAAAAGGATATTATCATACCACTTTGGAAAATTTTTGTAGATAAGGAAGGCAACAAAAGATTATCCATTTCAATAACCATTAACCAGGATCATAATTTATTAGTCAATATGGCTCTTGTATTGCACTGATAGGCCTTCCTGGAGGCACAGTAGGTACATTCCTCTTTAGTCACACCACACTTACATCAGAAGATCTACCTGTGTAATCTTTTTTTCCCACACCTTATATACTTAATATCTCCTCACAGATATAGACATGCAGTCCTTGTTGAATGCAGTTCTTCTATTTTATCACTGTGATTTCTCAGAGCCTTTTTGAGTGGCCACAAGCCACCTGCTGTTGGAGCCCTTGTTTTGATGCTGTCCATCAGTGCATACAGACATGGTGTTTCTGTGAGATGAGGGCAATACCTGAACTGGGAAAGGAAATAGCAACAACACTCACAGGGTGGCTGCATAAACATAACAACGAAAAACACATTCTGACTTGGCTTCCAGACCTTTCCACCAGATTTGGGCTACTGTGGATGGTGTACTCAAACCAGAGGCACAGTTTTGTTCCTGCTTTATATACTGTTAAAAAAATATATAATTAGTACCGTTAAGAGCACTCACAGTATAAAGCCATTTATTTTGGAATTTTTTTGACATTGTCATATTGAATATCCAGAACCCACTTCATAGAGGAACAGAACCATCTTTTCCCAAAATGTCATTTTGTAGTTCTCAGAAGGAGGTGATTTTGGCTTTCCCCAGCCTCATTTGCATTTACAATCTGTGATCATGTTTCAAACTGAAAACATGTGACACAGCTCTACCATGGCTGAGAATGCTTGTCTACATTATATCCCATTCCTCAAAGCTCAAATATTATCTCACATCTAATTTGACAATCTTTTCACTGTAACAGAGGTATCATTTTATCTACAGAGCTCTTCCCATTCCAACTAGTAAAATATTGTTATTTACATATGTGAAGTCAAGCCTCAGTGCTGAGGTTAAAGTTATCTCATAGGCATTCAGAAACGATTAGGACTTCATGTAAATAATAACTGAATTCAGTCTGAAGAAACAGATATTCATCTCAGTGTGATAAAAGTACTGACAATCTCCCAAAATAACTAGGTTAAACCCATGAAGGCAAAAGAATGCAGAAATGGAGGGAGAAGGCAGCACTAACCAGCAGACAGTTGACGAAGTGTACTTCTCTGATCTTCTTCAATCATGGTACACTACCCTAAAAACCCAGCTGTGCTTTTAAAACAAGGCTCATCGGATTGAGCAGGATGTTCTTTAGCTTTTTGCCTCTGATACTGCTACCATTTGGAAAAGGAGCTGTCCAGCAAGACTTTGGGATAGCTTTAAAAACAGTCAAGAAAAGAGGAAACCAGGGAAAGCTTTAAGCTACCTGCAGACATTATCAAGAGGAGATGAGTGAATATAAGATTCTTATTTATCTAGGTTAGACATCTGTATCATGCTAAAGGCAAACTGAAGCAATCTGTCTCTTCAGACAGATAGACTGAAAAAGAGAAATTCAAAAGACTCATACGAGCAAATTTTTTCACATTCATAACAGATATAAAGGAAAATTTTAAGTCATGTCCAGTGTTATTTGTTGTCTGAATGATGATGCAAGGTGAATGATTCACTGTGGCACATCTGTGGATACAGAACAACTGTGTTACCCAGAGGATTCTAAGGTCTTGTTCATTGTCTTGAAAAAAGAAATGGAAGACCAGGAACACCAGTATATGTGTAAATTAAGGGATTGATTGACAGTCCATTAAAGTCAGGAGAGAGCAGATACTTCTCGCTGGAGTGTAGACTTCTATACCCAAACTCCTGGCCCTGAGCTTTCTTCATAATCAGTAGAGGAAAGGTCTGTAAACTCATAAAACTTTAAGGTGTAGCACCCCTTATCCTAGAGAAGGCAGAAGCTTTTGATCAGAACAATCACACTCTCAACTCTATTGTCTCTATTAGATTTGACTATTTGATTGTTTGTCAGACACAAACTTACAGTGTGGATATCAAAAGATAGAGAAGGTAATTTCCACTAGGGGATTTCATGTCATCTAGCATGTGAATTGTTAGAAACTTTGCTTGGGAAAAAGACGGCAGAAAAAGACAAAGGAATGAGTCAAAGCGAAAGAAATATTAAGATAAGAAGCAAATATCTTAATTTTTATCTGCTGGTGAATTTATTCTTTTATTTGAATTGTCTTCTATTTTACCATCCTTTCTTTGACAAGGCTAATACAGTGTTCTAAGGGGTAGATCTTATGTCAAGGGAATATTTCTAAGACATGGGATGAAAGGCACAGCAATCCAAGTCATAGACAGAGACTAGTCTGCAAGACCCTAAAGGCTTTCAGAGCGTGTTAACCCAGATAAAAAAGTACAGGCACTACTGAAAATAAACATTAGTATAACCTCCTGTTGCTGGTTGATTTTTTTTTCTTAGCATTGGCACTATAATCATGCCCTTCTCTTCATTTGATTAATCACAAAGGGCAATATTTTCATTCCTGGAACCAGGCCATATTTTTAATGTATATTTTTATGATATTTACACAGCAGTTGGAATTAGAAAAGATTGTCATTAGAGCTCCATTCCTGCATTCCATCAGATAAACAAAAAATTATCTGTGTTGATTAGGTTCACCTTGACAACGGGGTCAATGTCTGAGGCTTCATCTGACAAATTCATAACCACAAACTTCAAGGGGAATATTTGTTAGTAATTAACTCAATGTAGCTTCTGGAATAGGAATTTAAGGGCTTTACTTTGTTATTGTTTATCAGATCAGACATCTAAATTTCACTGAGTTTTCAAAGAGGTGAGCATGCAGAATGCACAATATTACTGCAATATTTTCCTTGGGATATGAACTGTGGGTTTGTGACTGCTAAACAATCAGCTGTGTGGATGCCTCAAACCACTCTCCCAGTAAGTCTGTAATAGTACTTGCCCAGTATTACTGGCAAAAACATTAATAGTCATGAACTTAAAAATATATATTCATCCATAACCTGAAAAAAGTTGGATAATTCCCCTGAACCTTCCTACATTAATTTAACCTAATACTAACAGAATTTACTCACAGTTTACCAGATCTTAATCAGTCAAAAAAAAATTAGTTAGGTGTTCCTCTTTCACTGGAGAGGCAGAAGGAAAATTTGCATGTATAAGCGTTTTTATACATATACACCCACTCTTACACACCTTTTTGCCCCCAGAAGATATTTTATTTAGATTGAGAGTGAGCATCTGAACCATCATATGAGAGCATCATCAGCTACTCCCAAGTTCCTGTGAAGGTTCAAAATATTTTCTGATTATCTGCACTACAGGGAAGCTCTATCCCTGAGAGTGCAAGGAAACCAGGAAACAGTTTTGGGGATGGATTAGTATTAAATTCCAAGCTGCTAAAAGAAGTGCATTGGTTATAAAATTGCATAAGCCTGTATGTGTTCTGAGAGCAAGAAGCCTGACTTCCTTTCTGTGCTGATTTCTCAGCCCACAAGCAGTTTCCTTAGCAAAACCAGTTTATAACAGAACTCTGTTTAAGTGTCTCTCAGAACAGACTGTGGGACAGCTTTACACTCAGAGCCATCGTGTTACTGTACCTTGGCAGCTGATGGCTTTCACCTCCTGCATTCAGCACCTTCCCAGACTGGGTTGTTAACAGTTGAGTTTCTGTGTGAAATTCTGACAATCATTTGCAAAAGAAGAAAAAAATGAATTTTTTTTTTTTTTCTTAAGCTGGAGCCTAGCTGAATTTTAAGGTGTTCTTATACCTGCCTTCATTGCTGGCCAGAAATTGACTAAGAAACACAAGTGAAATGACCAAAATTGGAGGATCAGACAGGATTAGAAAGGCCTAGGACCCATTTGACTTTCATTATTTCCTAGTACCTTTGTCATGATCCAATTACTAAGGTTCTTAGAAATGTCCCTGCCCGAATTAAGGTGCAAACAAGACCATATGCCAGCAAAAGTAGTATGAGGTTTATCTGAGAGTATTTGATACTAGACAGGAGAGAGAGAGAAAGAAAGAAAGAGAGAGAGAAAGAAATAATAAATAGGTGGGGGGGACAGAAAGAAACAGGGACAGAATAAGGAAAATATCACCACTCCATGGATCCCAACGATGTTCTGTTGATCCTTTCCAGCTGATCTTCCTGGTGGTGAAGGTCCCCCTGCCAAGCACAGAATACCCTGGGTTAATCCACCCCCAAGCCCGGGGGTGATGTCCAGGCCTGTCCCTGGAGTTTGCCATTATCTTTTGCAGCAGACTCGGGATCTGTTGCATCACCTGCAGCCCTGTGGTGCAAGGCCTCTGGGGAACACTTTGGGGGTCTTTGATGGATTGTGACTCCCCCTCAGCTGCCTCTCATGTGAAAGTCCTGTGGCTGTGGCCTGTGGGGTTGGGGGTTCCACAGCTGGGCCGGTTTGTGTAATGGGAGGATGGATGTTCATTGCCTCTGAGCAGAGGTTGTGCCACACACCCAAAACCTCCTCCTCCCTCCTCAGTTGGGGGAGAGTCTGTGTAAGCCTGGCTTCTGTGAGCTGTGCTCTCCCCACCCCAAACTCAGCAGAGGATGATCCTCAGCACAGCTGGTGGCTTTGGCCTTTTCCTGGGTGCACACCATTCCCTCTGCCTGAGAGGACTGAACAATGGGTTTCCCTTTATCTAATCAGCAGTTTGGCTTTCAGTCCAAAGTCCCAGTCAGGTATCTTCAGGGAAGCTTCTTTGGTTGTAGCCTCTATACAGATTTTGTTAAAATGAGCAAAACTTTATATCAGTGTTTGAGACATGAACTATTTCAGTCTCTGACAACCTTGACCCACATAGTGTGCATAGAGGATGGTTTCAAAGCTTTGTAAAAATATGGCTTCTTTATAATTCCTGGATTTTTTCCAGCAACAAATATTAGCAGCTCACCATGATCTTTCCTCTTGGCAATATTCAGCTAAATGAGTGTCTGCTCTCAGCTCTACTGACATAAATCCAAGGTAATGTCACTAAACCAGAGAGGGATATTTAGTTCTGTTCCTTCGTCTCCATTGACTTCAGGGACTTGTATCAGTAACTCAGGGTGTAGACCAAACACTCCTCCCTCTTTTCAGATTTAGTGTAGGACCACCGAATTCAAATTCGACCCATAGTCATGTCATCACTTGAAAAGCATCCTAGCTGGAGAAACCAGATCAGGTTGTTGGTATTGATTCAAATAATTGTCCTTTCTTGAGAATTTTTCATTCATACCAGTGACACATACTCCCTTCTAATGTGTGGGCTACTGAAGGTATTAAATCAAAAGTCAATATAAAGAGCAATTTTGGATAAAATATAAAAAATTGAAAAATATAAAGTTCTGGGAACAAAAGCTGGTTTAATGTAAGTGACATCTAAATGAGTACATAAGCAAGTGTCTTGTTCAGTCATGATCCCTGCATGGAAAGCAGTGGCCATAATGATTTAAATATGTATAGGAGACATGCAGAGAAATGCTGGACAAGCTAACCTGTAGACAACACATCTGAAGGGAAAATACTTGTTGAATTATTAGTATATCTAATTTCACTGCCAGATTTCCCACAGACTTCAGGGCATGCAAGCCTTCTGTCCTATCCTTGATGACCACGGATTGTCACAAAGCTAACCTTTCATTATGTCATCCAACCTGGTACTGACAATATATAAAAGTTTTTAAAGTTCTTCTTTAAGGTTACATAAACAAATAACAACCTGATGGAATTTGGAGGAGTAACAGTTTTACCACTTTCAGGTACATTTTTTCTGTCACACAACAGAAGTGTCACAAATTAGTTTCTGTATTAAAAATGAGTGAATATGAACACAACACAAGGAGGAAACCTCAGTATTATTCCCTTTGCTTTGCTGTGAGCAAGCCTCAGGAAGATATCCACTCTGTTGTAAAGGCTTTTGTGAGAACCACACAGGTCATTACATCAGAGGAAAAAACCTTCTTTGTGCCATGGGTTTTGCTACTGCAGTTCATCTGCCTACTCATCTGATCTGCTACTCTGTTTAATTTTCCTGGAATAGTCTTGCCAGGAAGGTACTCATACTGTTCAGAAATTAATTTCTCCTGGCCTTTGAAAAACATGTGACTCATTTCCTTTCCACTGTGACATCTCTTGTCGGAAGTGTCAGCAGAAATTAAGCAGTTATCGTGGATCATCAATGATTTGCATATCTCTGTTAATCGTTTAACCCCAAAAATCTAGACAAAATATTAAAAATATTAATCAGCTTCAGTGGGATTCGTTGCTCTTTGTTGAACAAAGATGTTTCAATATCTTTGAAAATCAGGCCAGTCTGGTGAACCAAACTACAGACATGAGAGCCCATGTTTGGGTTCCAGTCCTTCAAGTTCCGGCCTTCATTAATTTTAACAGGGAAAAAAAATCAGGAAAAACCAATAACAGCGCATTTTTCCTAGGAACGATTGCAGTATCAGTTCAGTAATGAGAGGCTTTGTCATCAGGCCACTAAGCTGCCCTAGTATAATTTCAGCTTAGTTGATCGGCATTTAATAGCTTTGATGATCATTTGCTGAAAGTTTGCCATGTTACCTGTGTGCCATGCTGCCCTGTACCCAAGCTGCACAAGTGTTTCTAAGGTTCATCTTCCAGGAGGGGAAAAAAAATGAACTGATTTTCTGTGCAGCAAATGCAACCTGTGCAAGGCTAAGGGCAATAAATCCAATCTGTGCTGTCTGGTCCCAAGACAAGAGGATAAAGACTCCATCTGCACCAGAGGAGGTTCAGGTTGGACAGCAGGAGGAATTTCTTCATGGAAGGAGTTGTAAGGCAATGGAACAGGCTACCCAGGGACGTGGTGGAGTCATCATCCCTAGAAGTGTTCAAGGAACCATTTGGTGCCATGGTCCAGTTGACAAGGCAGTGATTGGTCAAAGGTTGGCCTCAATGATCTTTTCCAATCTAAATGATTCTGTGATTCTGTGGTGTAGTAACAAGGCTGCTGTTAATATCCTGATCAAGAAGTCTTCATGAAATCCTTTCCTACCCAACATTTCCATTATTCTCATCATCATAATACTTCTGTTTTCCCTTCCAAGCATAAGAAAATCCAGAGAGAAATAAAGTCATGCAAAAACTCTTTGGGCTATTTTTTTCCTATGCACATGAAAGGGGAATGAGTATGATATCACTGGAGCTGGGAGCTGGGTGAGAAAAATGCAGACCCAGAGATGTTTCACAGCATATATTCCCATCATGTAAGGCTTTGATCAGTGTACTCTGCATTTGTGTCCACATCAGTCTCCACATGCACCGGCAGCTCAGCTTATCTCTTGCTGTGTCCCTGGTAGCTGACACGTGTGATCTGAGGCTGCCCCAAAGGGACAGAGAGGATGGAGTAAAGCTGATCAGAGCTGTGCTCCCAGACTTTGTTTTAGTCACAGCTAATGCCTGATGCAGCTTTGTGGGGCTCTCCAGGTTCTCTCCATCTTTTTCCCTGGGGTCCTTTGGTCATGCCAATCATTTCAAGAGAGGATAAAGGCAGATACATAAAGGCACAGTTAGGAAAGGGTAAGTTGCCCTCCAGCTACTTTGCCCAGACATATATTTTCCCCACACAGTTTTGTTCCTCTAGGCATGGTGGAATACACTTTGATTTCCCATCCTTTCTAAACTCATTATCATCTGAAGTCAGTGACATTGGCACAAATTAACACCTCGTATCCATTTCTAATGAAGAGAAAATACACCAGGTGGACATTTAGAAAAATCAATTCCCATGACAAAGCCAAGGATATTAAAAAGAGAGAAAGAAACACTAAGATTACCGAGCACAGCTTTCCTACAGCAGCAGACAGAGTGGCAGCCAGCCATTGTTCCAAAAGGCAGCATCAGCACCAATAATCAGATGACTAAGCTCCTGATGAATGAAATATTTTTACTATGCTGAAAAAATTCTGGCACTCCAGGAGGACTCGGGATGAAGGAAGCAATTTTGACGAGCCTTTCTGAAGGACACCATCAGATAACCTTCTGGTGCAAGAAATTACAGTATCCTGAGGAGGAATGATGGTTCTGGGTTTCAGCAAGGGTAAAAGGATACAGGCTTAAATTAGATGGACTTGATGAGAAAACACCTGAATAGTATTCTCTACTAAATGTCACCAATATTGCCGTGAGAGACATGACACAGTGCTGGTCAGGGTTCAAGCTGGCTCTTAAAAGCCAAGAGAGCCTGGGTATCCCTGAGCCTTGCAAACAAAGAAATGGCTGCAGCATCCTAAAGTGTTGCTCCCTGCTCATCTACTCATTGTTACCCCTCTGCTGAGGGCTGAGGAGCCTGTGCAGAACTGAAAGGCAACAAGGTGCCAACAGCTCAGCTGCTCTCATTCATGTCTAATAGCTCTGCATAAACCCCCTTTGTCACAGGGCTGGGGAATGGTAAAATCTCAAAAGCAGGTTCAACAGTGCTCATATCCTCACTTGTCTGGCTATCACAGCTGCCTTCTGATACCCTGTCCAGAGGGAATGGGTGTGCCTGCCTTGCACTGATGTGTCATGGATGGACCCTTTTTGGGTACCCAATGCATGTCATTGCTGGCAGTGGGACCCCATGCCCAGCAAAAAGAAGGCAGGGACCAGATGAAGATTGTTGAGGTGGCATTCATAAGCTGATGTCATTCATAAGTCTGATAGTGTCAGCACCCTTTGATTAAACTGGAATTATAGAAAGATGCTTCAGCTCACCCTTACAAAAATAAAAGACAGAAACAGAAGGAAGTTAGGTTTTCAATGCTTGTATATAGTCACACATACAAATGTCTACATAAAAAAAATAAGGCTATAAATTCCCTATTGTTTAAGAAAATCCTAGAAAAAAAGGTTTAATAGTGTTAACTAAGCTTTAAAGTGTTGTGGTTTTTTGGTGTTTTTATTACTTCTGAAAAATAGCTTCTAAGTTAGAGCCCCTTCACCAAAATACACAAAATTTTCCCTTTAATTTTACATATTTCAGTCTGTGAACTAAAGTGTTTGCAACGTTACTGCAAAAAGAGTGATTTTTTTTTTAAAACTTACTGTGCTGCACCCTCCGAGAAGAGTTATCAGAAATGTTTTGTAAAACAAACCTTCCCTTAAATGCAGCCTAGCATGAGGATGGTTAGGTATCAACTTGGTTCTGGAAGTTAAACAACATATTTGAGGTTGAGAAACCCATATAATTCCAACACAGAGGCTGAATTCCATTCAAAAACCAAACTTAGTGACAACCTTGTCTCCAACCCAAGATTTGCTCTTGCACCTGAAAACCAGGACATTTGCTCTACTGATTTAAAGAAGTTATAGCACAATAAAATCACAGAATCCTTTGGGTTGGAAGAGACCTTGAAAATCACCTAGTTCCAACCTCCCTGGCATGGGGCAGGAACATCCTGCACTAGACCAGGCCTTGAACACTGCCAGGGATGGGTCATCCACAACTTCTCTGGACAGGCTGTTCAGGGTCTCACCACTCTCACAATAAAGAATTTGTTCCTGACCTCTAAACTAAACCTACCCTCTCTTTTAGTTTAAAGTAATTTTAAATGGTGTAAACAAAGTTAGGATCAGATCTGGAGGTTTAAATTTGTGCTCATTTCCTAGCAATTCTATTCCTTTTTATGAAAACTGGAAAAGGCCAAGAAGCATTTGGTTTCTTGCATTAAATATCAAACCCAAAATCCAAAGCTTCAGTGGGTACACGGCATCTACAAAGCCTTCATTAATAGTGCTGTGAAGCTTTGAAGCTCCGCTGTGCAACTATTAACTGATCTTGTTTAACAAACAGTGCTCCAGGCCTCTGTGATTTTTGTGGCTGAACAGGTGATGATTTTCTCTTTGCTGCTACCAGTCAAGGACTTTCCACGACCAGGACCCAGGCTCCAGTTCTGGGATCAGAGGTCCAGGCTGTAGCAGGGGAAAAGAGCAATTTTATCTTCACTGATTTCTAGTTCAAAGAAAGCTTTTTGCCTTCACACTTTGAAAAACACAGATCATCTCACAGGCAGGTTAATAGTGGTCTTTGTTTTATTTCATGGTTAACCTGGTTGTTACGTTTTGTGTATGTAGGAATAGAAACTGCTTAAATAGCTGTTGCCTCTCTGTATATTCTAAACTCCTTTCCAAGTCTGTAGCCTGCTTATACTGATGGGATTGTTTTCACTGATTCACAGACTTAAAATCAAACTCTTAGGTCTAGGTTTTCCTTACAGATGAAAGCAATTGTATACATCAGGTTAATGTATAGTGATGAAGGATAGTGAGTTATTTTGTTAACTTTCAAAGAAGATGTCATAGGTAAGCTTGGGAAGGGTGTCATGGGTGTCAGTATATGGATGGAGAACTGTCAGAATGGCAGAGCTCAGAGGGTTGTGATCAGTGGTGCAATCTAGTTGGAGGCCTCTAGCTGGAGGTGTCTCCAGGGGCCAGAGCTTCGTCCAGTCTCATTCAGCTCATTCATCAGTGGTTGGACAAACAGACAAGTGGACTGTCAGCAAATCTGCTTTGCTGAAGATAGAAAACTGGGAGGAGTGCTCTGGAGTGAGACTTGGACAGACTGGAGAGTTGGGCAGAGAGGAACATAAGGAAGGTCAACAAAGACAAGTATAGGGTTCTGCACCTGGGGAGAAATAACCCCAGCACAGGCAGGGAAGCAGCCCTGTGGAGAAGGATCTGAGGGTCCTGGTGGACTCCAAACTGTCCATGAGCCCTTGTGGCACCCAATGGGATCCTGGGTGCATTAGGAGGAGCATTGCCTGCAGGTCAGGGAGGTGATCCTGCCCCTCTGCTCAGCCCTGGTGAGGCTTCAAGAGCTGTGTCCAGTTCTGGACTGCACAGTTCAAGAAAGACAAGACAAGACAAGGAACTACTGAAGAAGGTCCAGTGGAGAACTACAAAGACAATTAGAGGACTGCTGCACAATTAGTAAAGTGCAGCATCTCTCTAACCAAAAAGAAAGGCTGAGGGAGCTGGGTCTGTTTAGCCTGGTAAGGGACAACTGAGATGGAACTTCATCCATGTATACAAATATCTTAGGGCTGGGTGTCAGGAGGATGGGGCCAGACTCTCCTCAGTGATGCCCAGTGGCAGAAAAAGGAGCAACAGGCTCAAATTGAAACAGAGGAAACTCTATCTGACTATGAGGAGAAACCTCACTATGAGGGTGACAGAACACTGGAACTCACTGACCTGAGAGGTTATGAAGTCCGCTTCTCTGGGGATATTCAAAACATACTTGAATGAGATTCTGCTGAACTTTCTCAGGTGAACCTGCTTTAGCTCTCTCCAGAGATCCATTCCAGCTCCAGCCATTCTGTGATTCTGTATGTTGTATTTCAGAGACCAGTTCTAATGCACCAAGTACTACAAGTGCATCCTTGTTTGTGTTGTGAAACTCCATCTTATGGTGAAGGCCTTTTGATGGGCAGATGGTAAGAGGTGTGCATTTGTGCAGAGATAAGGTCAGGTGCCAGGATGTATTAAGCATGACACTGGTACTGCAGGTAAAATTGTCTCAAGTATGCTTGAAGATGACTTTACAGAAAGGGCAACAGGAAGGCAAACAGGATACAAGCTAGGAAAGTTTAAGGGATTATTGCTCTGATCATGAGCAGTGGATTACTCGAAGCAAGTGAAGCATCTGGTCTAACCTAAAAGAATCCTAAAAGGAATACAAATAATGGCTAGGATACGTCACCACATTGAGAAACTGTTTGGAAAGAGATGTGTTTTCTGACTGCTCTGTAAATGGTCCCAAGACTTGCATAAAAGCACTAGCTAGCATGACTAAACAAACCCTTTATTGGCAAAGGCAAACAAGATAAGGATTTTCTGTTCTGCTGCCACTGAGTCTTCAAAGCAGTCATAGGCTTGACAAACCAAGTTTTACTTAACCTTCTATTACAGAAAAAATAAATATATCCAGAAGGAGAATAGATAAAGTTACTATATTTTAACTATAGAAGGAAAAACAAAAAAAGAAAAAAGTCCGTCACATACAACTCAAAAGGATTTGTATTTTTCAGTGTCTATGGTGTGGCAGCTTCTTTCAGGGCTTATAACTACTGCAAGGAAACAACTGATTCATGTCAGAAAGGTACGAGAGTGTAAGGAGCAAATGGGTAATACTTTAAAGTGAATCCAGGCCTTTGGCATTCACATCAGTGAACTACCAAGTAATACACACATCTGAAACCATGCCAGACTGCTATGTAGCTGCATATCTAGCTGAAATAGAGCTCTGTCATTTTGTTTTTTCTAATGGAAAAAATACATTTTTACACCTAGACTGCACCTCTTAAATTGATCAAGCAGCAAATGTAACAATGCACTGAATGGGTTGAAAAGGGATTTGGCAGATACATAAAAGAGAGGCCCAGTATGGGTCATTAAAGATGATTATTGGGAGAGAGATCCCAAGATGCTCACTGTCAAGGAAGGGTCACCTTGCCTAATAACCAAATTCCTTACTTCTTTTCCTAAAATATTCTCCAGTGGTCAACATAAGAGTCTGGGCTAGTTAAAGTCTGTCTTGTTTGTTTCAGAAGCTTTGCTGCTCCCTTATCTGCTCTTTCTCTTGCAGTTCATGAAGAGGATTTTGAAATGCCCTGTTTAGTTCAGGGCCTGCCTCTTCCTCTGCTCCTGAAATATTTTCTGGTTTTGTTCCTGTTGGGATTTTTGGGTGTTGCCCAAGGAGGACTGGTTATAGCATAGAACCACACACTAATACAGGACAAAAATGCCCGCAAACTGTCATTCAACATATGCCTGACAGTAAAGGAGAAGAGAGATGGTTTTGACAGAGATGAGGCCAGTGAAAAGAAATTCCTGAACTCCCAGTTTAGTTTGTCTACAATTGAACTTGATTCCAGTGAGGAGCAAAAGAAAATCCTTATTTTAATACATGTCAAAAAACCACAGAAATACCTGAGGCCGGAACTTGCAATTTCTAGTTAGCATTTCAGCAGATCCATTTCCTAGGTTTCACAGAAATAATAAAAGTGTTCCACCCTTGTGTTTTGCTGCCCTAGAACCAGGTAAAAGTTGGATTTCACCTCCACAGGGAAACTGTCTGCAGTAGGAGACCAATCCACGTCACTTCATGGCTGTGACTTTTTCCCACAGGTTCCACTCAAGTCACCAACCGCTACAAAGACTTTTGTCCAGGACCTCTCTAAGGGACAAAAGCTGCCTCTTTTTTCTTATTAATCTGTTTTAAAAAAAGATAATCTACTACCACTTCCATATTTACATTTCTACAGTTTCAGAGTAAGCCTTGTTTTTTAATGAGTCAGAAGCCAATAAATATCCTGCTTTTTATGTACTCATAAACTTCCCCAGGACCTCTGCATGGTAAAGCTGACAATCTGCTGGTTCAGGGTTGAACTGGGAAGGGAATCAAGCAAGCTGGAACTTTTCTTCAAAAATCCACTGCATCAGGGAGGTGAAAATAAATAATTACAACCTTATCTTTGCTACTAAATATAGAGGAAATTTTTGATAGGTTGATATTTTCATTTTTGATATTATCTCCTTTTAATGGAGAAAAAGTAGTTACAGAGGAACAAAATTGGTGCTTTTATTTCAAGATTAAGAGGGTCCAAGTTATATCATAGTACCTGAATTTTTTCCCTACACCTTGATCCCAGGTCAAATGTGGATGGCTAATGAAACTCTTGTTTGATGCCTCAGTTTTGAACTTGGAATAAAATTATGTTTTTATGCAGCAAAAGTACTTAGTATAAGGCAAAGATTATCTCAGCACCAGAGACTTCACGGCTCTCCTTCATGTTTCCAGATGTGAAATCCCTTCAGCTGGGTCCAAAAGGAATGGGGAAATTGAAGAAAAAGGAATTGCCTTGATCTTCCTTCTCATTCTTCAGAGGAACAGCTCATCTTGGGCTTTTCTAACAGCCATTATTCTTCTGCAAGAATAGAAAAAGAGACTAAAACCCTCCCTTTCCCACACTGTGAGTCTGCTTCAGTTTTCTTTTCTCCCTCATGCCCAAAGAACATGGAAATATTAATCCTGAAAGTAACAGAACATATCTTCCACTCTTTTTCCTACGGATTTTCCATTCTACTGTTCACTGCTTTGGGGCTAAGATTAATCCTAGTATCAGATTTCTCTTGAGTCTGTGACATACAAGCTTGAAAAATGTGATGCCATGCTGAATTTGATAAATATTTGTGTCTCTGATTTGGTTACCTGCCCTATATATTTAGGTTTTTGTTAGCGTTTTTGTGAAGTGTCAATAGTGACTTGGGCAGCTTGACTCAAGTCTCATCTTCTCTACCTTTGTGTCATCATCTTCCATATCTTTTCCCCATTCTGGTGATAAAAAGTTCTCTGTGATATGGAACAGTTGACAGCAAGGAAGCACATGCTGAGAAATAATGGGCATGAATGGAACCATAATCTGTTGGTCATACACCTCTGTCTTACTTATTTAGTGTTTATATTTTCTTTTTCCAAATCACTCCTTCCATTTTTCCTACATTTCCAATTCCCATTGTATGTGGACTTAGGTCTGTCAGTTTTTCTCCCTGAATACTCTGCCATTCTTATTTCCCTTATATTCTTCACTTGTCAATTCTTCCTGCAGGAGTCCTTGTGCAGAAGATTGATACCCTCATTTCAGTTAATTACCACACACACATGAATATTTGCTCACACTGCTGCCTCTGATTCATGTCCAAAGCACTGCTTCACACTTCTCCATAGCCTGTTCTCTGCATTATCTCCACCAATCTTTGTCCCTGCAAATTTCTCTTCATGGTTATTGTTCTGTTTCTTTCTCCTCATCTCAGACATTTTCTGGAGGTAACCGTGTGATAGGAATGAGCTCCTTTCATTTCACCCTACATATTTCTTGGTAAGATAAGTAGAAGTTGTCCCTGCCTGAACAATTCCTATTCTTGTAGCTGGATGAGCCACAGTTCAGTCTGCCTCCTGAGGACTTGAGGCCAAGCTCATCACTGAAATGCAGGAGAGTCAGTCAGGGCTTTGCTTATAGCTCCAGATGGGGCTTAGGCAGCTGCTATAACCCACTTGCTGTAAGGAAGTTGCTCCTGCTGGGGACTGGAAGCAGGTTAGGTAGGCAGTGAATTTGCTGTTGTTGTCAGAGCTCTGCTAGCTTTGCATGATTTCAGAGCTCTTCTCCAGTGAGGAGATTCTCTGTGTTGGTCTTGCAATCCATTGGCAGCTTTGCGTCCTAAAGAAGCAGCTCCAGGTGAGAATCTCCCCCTATAATTATTCTATCCCTGTTCCTTTCACAACTCTGAAATAATTAGGCTAGGCTAATAAAAAATACTTTATGCTGCACACGAGGAAATACCATGTCCTACTTCTCCTTCTCTGAAGGTGTTTACCCCACTTCCTCACACCTCTCCTGCTTTGAACATTTTCCTTTGCATCTAGTCCTGAGATATAGGATCCACAGCTTATTTTGCAGCATCCTGATTTTTTACCAGAATCTTTGATTGTGTTTTAATTGATCCTACTGTGCCATGGTAAGTTTTTCTTCAGCTGCAGCTTGTGAGCTATGAATCCTTTTTTGCCAAGTGCAGAGTTCATACTTTTGCTTGATTTACTGGCAGTAAAATATTGTCTGATCAGATGTTTTAGCACAATGTTATACATATCTAAAGATGACATTTTTACCTTTCAAATAAAAACAGAGCTTCACTTGAAGATAAAAAGGCAGAGAGCTGAAGAATGTAAACAGAGTCTAGATTCTCTTATCAGAGTTAAAGAAGAAAAAAATACCCCAAACTATTTTAAACAGAGGCCCTATATAAGGCAGTCTGCAAAACCACTTCCCATTTCAAAGGACAGGATATGCCAAAGAAATGATACAGCTTGGCACAAATAACAAAGATAATTTCAGCTTTATTTAAATACTACAAGGACTTTTAAAGAAATTTCAGGACATAAATCCCATTTTGATTACATTCTTCATCTTCGCTTCAATGTTCATCTTTTTTTCTGAGTAGAAGAAGAAATTAGAAGGATAGTCAAAACTTGTGGTTTGTAAAAACTATAAGTATCCTGTAAGCAGGTTTGGAAATTAAAACCTTAAATTTCTTTCCCCTCCAAGCCTGGAGAAGGAAGCCAGCATGTAATCTTCTCCCCTTTGGTTTACTGGAACTCTTCTATCACTCATGGCTGACCTGGAAGATGAGAGGTAATTTAAACTCTAATTGTCTCAAAAAGAGCCAAGCAAAGAAAACAAAACTATATTAAAACAAACAGTCTGCAGCCACTGAATCTATCCTCTGTCAGACTTATCACCCTGGGGACACTGATGGATGGGTCAAAATTCAAACACTGTAGGCAGGGATCACTGCTGAGAACAGCCTGTGCTGGCAGCTGAACAGATGGGCACCCTCAAACCTCCACATACCCTCAACTGGTGGAAATCAGCACTTCTCTGTGGGAGTCAATAAAGACATATTGATACTATACAGCCAGGAATCCAGCCTGTATGATTTTCAATTTGGTTGTAGCTCAGGTTTTACAAGTGTTGAATCCAAGAACAAGGCATGAGAGGCACCTCAGGATTTTGCCATTTGTAAGTGCCAGTAAAAACCACACAGGTGTCAAGTAAACCTGTACCAATGCAAAGCTTCATGTCTTGCATACATGCAAGGTTCAAAACAGAGAAGATAATTTGAGGGAGCTGTAAGAATTTAATTAGAAATTCAATCCTATAGGCACCTTGTTCTTCAAGCACTTAAGCTAGACAGATGAGTAATGATATTAAAAGCCAGTAGTTTGTGTTCCACAGGGAGAAAAATGGCAATTTTTATTGTTGGGGAAAAAAACCCATCTGCTTTCCATTAGGGAATAGTTATTCAAAGTGCCACAAAGAACTGTGCTTGGTTTAGTTCTTCTTTCTATACTGGCTTCAATTCTACTCCTACAATGAAAGTCTTTAAAAATAATTGTGTTAGAAAGGTAAGGGGAAGGAGTAACAGAAAACTCAAGGCAGAAAATGCATACACAAATCACAGGTTCTGCATAAATTTCATGCTCCCAGTTCACACAGTGGGGAGAATGATTCAAGTCAAGGGGAAAACCCAATTAGGCCTACAGCATACCTGATATACTTTGTTTAAATAAACCAAGCTGCCTCTTCATTTTTCTTCAATGCCAAAACACAAACGGAATGTAAAGCAGAGAATCAATCTTCCACGTTCTAGAAGATGATAGTAGAAGTTTTGCCAAGCTTTGCCACCTTCTGAAAGTCAGAGTGGATAGCATTTATCTGGAAGGCCTTCATACTTCATACAGAATGCTGATCAATTAAGTCAATTCTAAAAGTTAAGAGTTGGACATTTTAAAGTATTATCCCTTGTTAATATATATGTATATACATATATAATTGTTAATATATCTATGTAGAATATAGACATAATAAATCTCCCAAATGTTCCAAAATATTCCAGAATAATCCACAGAAATATTTGTAAGGCTCAGACACAGAGGGAACTCTTCATGCATTCATCACTGCTCTATGCTGTCACTGGACTTTAAAATGGCCCAATGACTTCCTCCTGGGTGTGCACTACAATGTCTGCAGGGCATGACATGTGCACCATGGCTCATGCAGTGAAGATTCTGGGGACATTTTCAAAAGTATCTAACACATGAGTTGGAATTGAGAATCCAGATTCTCTAGGTAAATCACCTGTCTCCAGGTGTGAGATTATACCAGACTGTGCTCAAGGGCACAAAGGAGGAAAAGCTGCTTGAAAAATGTCTTCTCCAACCTTGTATGTGAGCCGGGGCACAATCTGCTTGCAAATTATCTGAAGAGAGAGAAAAGGATATTTGCCAGAGAAATATTTTCAGGACACAGTTATACAATAACAACTAGAAAGGTCATCATAGGGCATCATCTGGTGTTTGTTCCTGTGCCTTTCACTGAGCAAGCTTTAAAAAGGGTTGGCTTCATATAAGTAATAACTCTGCCAATTAAAAAAAGAAAACTGAGAAGAGCCCTGTAAACTGCCACCTTATAACGTGAGGGAACTGATGCAGAGATCTTATTGCAGTTCAGTGATAGCATCTTTGCTCCTTATGAAGCCAGCCAGATAGTAGAAATAACTGCCAAAAAAAAGTCCTGTCTCTCCAGGCAAGGACACAACCCTAACTGGGACAATGGAGGTGGGCTGGAGTGTCTGAAAAGTGAAAGGAAGAGAGCAGTAATCAAAACAAGTTTGTTTTGTTCTCAGCCTGGGTGTGCCCTCATTTTGAGTAAGGAAGTAACTTGGTTTAACATCCTGATCAGCTGAAAAACCTCAGCTTTACCATAAGTGAAGTTCAGTTTTTCACATCCCCTTGCTCTTCTCTCACTCTCTGTTGCATTTTCATAACTGACCAGAAGTCAAACTGGTTCATTTGATGACCAAGGCCACCTTCCTTGTGAAGGAACTGCTGCAAAAAGTTTTCCACACCTGTGCTCACTATGCCCATAAATGTTGCCTTCCATTACTCCTCAAACACCAAATGTGGACAAACATGAAGTACAATCTCTCTGGGAATTTTGAGGAACAGAAAAGCCTGATAAAGCAAGCCAGGAAAAGTATTATTACAGAATACTAGCACTCCCACAGATGCTACGCTGACCTTTGTTCAAATACTTCTCAACTCATAGACATCAACCCTTCTGCTTTGAATCTGTCAAAAGAAGAAGTTCAGCTCCAGATACACAAATCTTGATGAAACCCTTGATGGTGATGATTCAGCAGAGTCTGTTTGGAATAATAGGAAGGCTGAAGTACGATGGTTTTTTAACCAGTTATTTCTTCTCAAGGATTTTTGGAAATAATATCAGCGGGTAAAAGAAAGAGAGAAAATATCATCATCTAGTACTGGTGTGAAGCTTTGCTCTGTCAGTCTCAACCCAAGAACAGGAAGGGCAGACTGAAGGAAGATGTTCCTTGTTTGCTAATGTAAAGAAAAGATGAGAAATCACCCATGTGGAACTGATAGAGCTGACTCTTGATGAATCCATTTGGCATGTGGGATCCTGTAGAGCCTGACCATTTAACCTGTTGAAAGTTTGAATTAAATTAAACTGTCCAAGGGAAACTTCTGAGCACTGTTTAATTGTGGGACTCTGGAGAGTTTTGTGACCAGTCAAAAAAAAAAAATTTCTTGGGGCAATGTAATGTGTATGGAAAATGTATCCAGCAGTTGTAGTTTTCATCTTCTACAGCTTCTCCTCAGCTTTCAACTATCTACTGCTGCTAGAAGGGGAGTGGCATATTATGAAGTTGTACCTAGAGCTACTGAACTTTTATTTTCCTCTACTTTCCTAGCAGGAAAATCAGCCACATCCAGTACTGGGATGTGATGCCTTTGAATATCCACTGCTAAACAGGGGATGCAGAAAGGGCTGCTCCTGAAAACAGGAAGACACAATGCAACAGCTGTACGTGCAACACCAAGGGCAGTACCAAACCCAGAAACCAAACACATTTGGAGCACATGACACACAGACACCTCAGGCTTTGCTCACTTCTAGATGCTTTTTTAGGCAACAACCAAAGCACTGCAGGTGGTAGAAATAATAACAGTAATAGGTTAATCAGACCTAGCTGCTTAAAAATAAAACCACCTATTTTGCACAGGTGTTCTGTCTTAAAACAGGATGTGGGATGAGCTGCAAACATCATCATAAAAGGCTCTTTTTTTGGGTGGAGCTAAGAATATTGACACTTAAGCAACTTGTCTATTAAACCTGTGTGGTTTCCTGAAGACTGCTTTTCTGTGGCTTCTAAGAAGAGTGTACAGGTCATAGGATAGTTTTGTTTATGAACATAGGATTGTCCCCTGTTTAAACTGCACAGATAATGATCAGGGGCTAAACCGCATCAAGGCAGAGTCCTTCTCTGACTGCTGTTTCCAGAACTAAGTAGCTTATTTTTCTTGACAGTGGTGCTGATCTGAAGGCTGAACAAATTTCCAAATCCAGTCACGTTTTCTCACTCAGTTAGGATTTCAAAATTTTGGTTTTCTATTTTTTCACTCTGAATTGTGTATTAAACACAACCCTCCTTCTCCTTCCCACAATTCAGACACTGCAAAATCTCTAACAAGATTTTAGTAGTAATGTAAATGAAAATCCATTATGATCTTTATATCCACTGTTACCAGGAAGGAGCCGTCTCTGAATAACAAAGTTTATTGGTTTAGTTTATTAGTGGCTTTGGTTTAAAATTATTTGACTGTTGTGCAGCAATCACTGCCGTAAAAACACAAGCCACTGAGCTTTTGATACTCTACAGCAGGAAATGATGCCAAACATATCAGCCTTGAGCTGGCTGCTTTTCTGTCCTTAATTTGAGCTCAGTGGAGCAACGAAGTCCCTTCTAGAACATCTGAGCCATTGTCTCTGACCTGAAAGGAATACTTGATAGTAGCCTTTATATTGCTTTTACTGAGAATGGATAGACAAGTGGCTAAAAGGGCTGTGAAAATTCATCCTTTGTCCCTTCATGCCACCCATCTCCTATTATATATTCTCTAGAAGACACAATGAACATAATGGATACCTGAAACTTTAATCAGATGGTATCATGTGATATTTATGCAATTCATGTTGGCTAGTCCTCTCCATTTCTTCACATGCACAGATATAGGAGACACCTACTAAAGACAGTATTGTTATTTCTTCTCTTGCCCACGTTTTACTCAATCCCTAGAGTGAATAGGACACATAGCAAAATATGCATTTTTGGTAGCTGGAAATCTTTGGGATTTTCAGGTCTCAATAATTCGTAGCTTTGAAGAACTGGACAACAATGTTGATTGCATAAGAAGCAACATTCTGCCCATGGAAAGGGTGTGGTGCTCAGCAGCTTCTGGGCCATCAATGCAGAAAAAAATGCATGTCTCATTTTTGATCATCACCACCTGTAATACTATTCACACACAAAACCAGGAGTTTATAAACTACTTTACAAACAACCTGCTGTTTGTTACAGCCAAGTAGATCCCAGAGAATTGTTTCTTTTGTTGTTTGCCCTCAAGGTAAATAGTATTGCTAATGGCAATGCCATGAAAATTCAATACATTGACAGAACAATTTTCCCTGTGAGGAACTTTATGACCTAGAAATTTGGCTGTAGAGAGTCTGATATGTCATTACCCAGGTTTCTACAAGGAGTGTGGGATGTGGCTGGTCTGCAGGGAAAAGTTTCTATTGATACCTAAGGAGACTTCAGAACAGGAAGCTTCACAAGTTGTTCAGAGACTTTTCCAGACAGCAGAAATGCCAGATTTTTCTTACAAAGTGTGTTGAAGTACTATTAATGATCGTAGCTGTGAAGGCCTTAGGCTCCTGTTTCACAGAAGGCATGACACCTTCAAACCAGCCCCTCTCAGTGTCCAGATGAGGCCCTGGGTCTGAGGAAGGATGAGATCTGCTTTACTACTGACATTGCTTCCAGCAACACTTGCACACCCTCCCTGCTGTCACCCAGAAGTGACCTCTGTCTTCTGAGTTCAAATGCAGTGCAGTGTCTGGAAGCAGGGCACCAATTCAGGGAAGGGAGTGTGTGATTTTATGAAAGTTTGCATGAGAAACAGCTAAAGGCTGACTCACAACTCTGAGAAAGTGTTTTGAAATGTTGTCAGCAGTGTTGTCTACCTTGACTTTGGCAAGGGTTTTGACACCATCTCCTGTAGCATCGTAGTAGAGAAGCTCAGGAAATGTGGGTTAGATGAATGGACAGTGAGGTGGATTGAAGACCTGGCTGAATGGCAGAGCTCAGAGAGTCGTGGTCAGCAGAGTAGGATCCAGCTGGCAGCCAGTGGCATTCCCCAGGGATCAATACTGGGTCCTGCACCCAGGGAGGAATAGCCCCAAGTATCAGCATGGGCTGGGGGCTGACTATTAGAAAGCAGCTCTGCAAAGAAGGACCTGGGAACCTCGGTGGGTGACAAGTTACCTGCCAGCCAGCAGTGTGCCCTGGCAGCCAGGAGGGCCAATGGTGTCCTGGGTGCCTGGGGCAGAGTGTAACCAGCAGGTCAGGGAGGTGATCTGGCCCCTCTACTCAGTGAGGCCACATCTGGAGTGCTCTGCCCAGCTGTGAGCTCCTCAGCACAAGAAAGACCCAGAGCTACTGGGGTCCAGTGGAGGCCACAAAGATGATTGAGGGACTGGAACGTCACTCTTAGAAGGAGTGACTGCAGAAGCTGGGACTGATTAGTCTGTAGATTGAATGGGGATCTAATTAATGCATATAAATATCTCAAAAGCAGGTGCCAAGAGGGTGGTGGCACATTTTTTAGTGGTGCCCACAGACAGGATGAGGAGCTATAACCATAAACTAAAGCACAAGAAGTTCCATCCCAATATAAGAAAGAACTTCTTTGCATAGAGGGTGGCAGAGCCCTGGAACAGGCTGCTCACAAGTCCCTCTCTGGATACATTCCAAACCCATCTGCATGCATTCCTGGGTAACCTGCTCTAGGTGACCCTGCCTGGGCAGAGGGGTAGCACTGGGTGATCCTCAGAGGTCCCTTCCAACCCTATCGATTCTGTGATTCTGTGAAATCAATGGAGAGCTCTGTGGGACCACACTGAGCCATAACCAAGGAAAAGTCCTTCATATTGTAGACTTTTCTTGATTCTTATTGGCTAGAAATCCTTAGGTTTTGAATGGCAATGCCTCTCAATGCTTGGCTATTTACACAGCTCTTGTATCAACAAATATTTTCCCCAAAGTGTTGCAGTAATTAACATATAAATAAACCATGTCTTTTCAAAGCTGGTGACATATGTTAGCAAGTGTTTGCCAACACAAAGCTTAGGCAAATACAGGGAGATTCCATTTCTTCATCTTTTCAGGCAGACTGTTGCTAAGACAGGTCATTAGCAAGTTGTAGAAGCTCCAGTTGTGATCCATATGGCAGGAACTAACAGCTATCAGCTACGTGCATCCCACCAGCCTAACCAGTGCATTGGCAAGGATTTTCAGGAATGCAAGTTACAAGGTACAGGAAAGCAATACAGAGATGCATCCACAGCTGACATAATTTGAGATGGCTAAAATCATAGAATCACAGGACCACAGAATAATTTAGGCTGGGAAAGACCGTTAATGTCATCAAATCAAACCATTAAACCAGCACTAAACCCACGTCCCCAAGTGCCACATCTACACGTTTTAAACACCTGCAGGGATGGTGTCTCCACCACTACCCTCGGCAGCCTATTCCAATTCTTAAAAACCCTTTCCATGAAGAAATCTTCCCTTATATAAACTTCCCCTGCTGCAAGTTGAGGCTGTTTCCTTTTGTCCTATCACTCATTCCTTGGGAAAAGAGATCAAGCCCCACCTGAGTATCTCCTGGCTATACCAACTACCTCCTTCAGGTAGTTATAGAAAGTGATAAGGTCTCCTCTGAGCCTTTTTTCAGACTCTGTTCTTGATATTGATTCTCTATTTCTCTCCAGTTTTACTGCAGAAGATTTAGTCCTCAATATTAGCATTGTAACTCTAAAGGTCTACATCTGTGTCATGATGGATTAATGCAGATCATGTCACTGAGCTGAGAGCTAGAGGTGTCCTATCTGTCAAACCTAAATCATTCTTGTAAAGAACTGCTCCACTGTATAAAATATTGCAGATTTCATCCCTTTGCAAGGGAAAATATTTGATAAAATAAGCTAAGATAGTAAAGTATTAGCTTACACTAGATGGATGGATTTCTGCTGTCCCTCTATGGTAACAGACAAGAGTGGTGGGCTTGATTTCCAGGTCTTCTAATGGAGCCATGGACAAAACTAATGTAAATAAATAATTAATTA
The DNA here is from genome assembly GCA_013400775.1 of Chaetops frenatus. Lineage (NCBI taxonomy): Eukaryota > Metazoa > Chordata > Aves > Passeriformes > Picathartidae > Chaetops > Chaetops frenatus. The sequence continues at coordinate 364,771 of VZTR01029164.1, read as the reverse complement.
GTTTTTGGTGGATGCAATTTTCATTGGTAGATACCTGTGGATATTCTGCTCTGTCCAGCTGACAGGACTTACCTCAGTTTAATGGAAAGGTGTCAGGAGATTTCATGAAAGAAGAGAATGGGTTGGGGAAACGTTACTGCAGGAGCATTGTGCAACAAACATTTGCTCTAGATGTTTTTCCCAGTGTTTTTCCCTAGTTGACGAGTACTTTTCATCCACCAGCGGCACCCCTGCCTCTCCCTGTATCATAAACTCTCAACAGTGAAATCCTTAACACCCTATACATCAAAAAAAATGAACAAAAAGAAGAATCAGTCTTAATTCAGATACAGGTTATAGGTAATTTATTTACCTCATTCTAAACAGAACTGCAATCAGACTACATGGTGTGCTCTGCATTTAGGTTAGCTTGAAACAAGCCAAGTCTGATATCAGAGCAAAAGAAAGCTGAGCTGGGTCCTGTCCTACTGACCATATCCCATCAGGCATCTTAGATTCTAAAGATCTTACATGGGAATGAGAATTTTTGGGCCTATCTATAGCCTTTCATCTCGTGTGCCTGACTGACTGTGTTCTGTGTCTTGACAGAACTCTCTATTCCAATCTGTCATGGCCACTTGCAGATGCAATAACTGAATGTACCAGATTATCAGACACTGAAATAAGAATAAGGAACCTAAAGTACATTGTAAATAGAATTATGGTGCTGACACCATAAAACCCTGGCTGATTACTTCTTTGCCTGAGGCATCCTGGAAACATATGTTTTTGTCAGTACAACACTTAAGATACCCTCAGATTCTTCCATCTTGCTCTGGCTGGGTGCTCCACTGCAAGTTTAAGTTTTACTTTTATTCAGGAACTGAAAGCTAATGAAGTCACTGATGAGACAGGGCTGCTCAGACCTATTGAGAACCTGGTGTTCAGACCAAAATATGGGCTTTCATTTTAGAACTACTTGTTTAAAAAAAAAAAAAACAAAACAGAAACAAAACTAAATAGCTTTCCCTCCCCCCAGCCAAACAAACGAACAAAAACAGAAATAATAGTAAAAGGCATATTTTAGCTTTTAGCTGTTAAAAACCCTTTAAGAAAAGGGAGATAATTCGGGTCTGTTTATGAATTGTGTCTAACATCTCTTCCTACACAGCGCTTAAGAGATTTTAGCAACACAGATCAGAATGCACCATTTTTGCCCAACAAAAAGCACTCATCTCTAAGTCTCAGGGATATTCTCTGTCATTCTCTCTTTGCTTCTGACCCTTTGAATCTTGCTCTTTTTTGTCTGCATACCACTACTTTCACAAGGGTGATGAGTAGGAATATCCTGGTGCTCAGGAACTGACCCTAAAAATGTTAGGCTGAAGTGAGCTGAATGCAGATCTCCCTGTGTCTGAGCACTGAACAATGTAGAAGACAGCCATGACCTCTTCTTCCCCCCACAGGGCAGCTGCTTTTCAAAAGGGGAAAGTGATTCATTTCCTTGGTACTCAGCCTGATCACTTAATACTAATACTACATGTTTAGGAAACAGCTTTGGACTGTGAATCTCAAAGTATTAGAGGTGGAAAGCCTGAGCTGCAGAGGTAACATTTCAGACTCTCCTCTCAAACCTGTCCTATAGGGGCAGCTCATTTAGGTGCACCCCTGCCCTGTGCTGGGATTTGTGGCTTTACAAACACAAATATCCCAGACTGCTGCACACAGGATGCAGACTGGGACCATCTGAGGACCTTCTGGTCACTTTAAAACTTTAATGTCAGTACAAGGCACTGCAGAGGATATACATCCATTTAGGGTTTGGAAAAATGGACTCAGGGGAGCATTGTGGCACAGCCAACTGTGAGGAGAAAGAAGTGTTACTGACTGACAGACTTGTCAGGCAGCCAGGTATAATAACGTTCTAGCTCCATGTGGAAATAATGGCTTGTGAATGTTTATTTACTTTCCATTACTTTCAATTTTGATATTCTAGGGAATGTTTTGGATGACAAAATGCTTTAGAGTACACTCTTCCCTGAATAATAGAATGGATTCAATTGACAGAACAAATAAACTTGAATACTGAGAGCAAAAGAAAACATAAATAGGCAAGACAGAAAAGTGGTGGGAGGCAGAACAGAGAGACAAGGGAGGGAAATTGCATGCCAAGGTCACAGAGCAAGACAGTAGCTAAGACAGAAATAGAATTCAAAAGACTGGCTTGCTTAGGTATTTTTTTTAAGTCTTAACAAGTTACATCCTGTTTATTAAGCTTAAACAGATTTTTTATGTGTTCAGCTGACTGCAATAGCAATTGTAAATATGAGTCAGGTTTCTTTTCAGATCCTGAATGTTTCTCTGTGCCAGCTTATTCTAAATTGTCAGCTTATTCTAAATATTCCCATTTATAGTGGGAACTATGCTTTTACCATCTGAAAGCAGCCAGTAAGAAGTCTTGTTCTGCTGGCCCTAAGCCATCAACATGCCCTGGTTTCATGTAGAGATCCACGGGCTCCATGGTCTGTACCTTACAGCTTGCTCTGGGAGATGGGGCCGTTGCACCTTCTCAAACTAATTGGGCAAAACCTGTGAAACTTTGGGCTGAAAGCTGGAGCAGCTCCACTCTGTGTTGATCCAACTCCCTTGCAAAGCCCCAGTTTGAGCCAAGGCTCCAGGAGCATTCTGAAGGGCCCAAGTCTGAGATGCTGCAAGGTAGGAATGCTGGAGTCCAATGGGAAAGCAAAAGACAAAATAGGAATTAGGTCAAATATAGTTTATTTCAAACTTTACTTTGATTTTAAATGGTCTGAGTTACACTGTGATCCATCTGCCAAGTATCCCTTTCACTTGAGCAGGGAACCAGAGAAAAATGAGGAATTTGCATCTGTGCATAATGGATGATGGAGAGGAAGGTGGAGCTCCTGAAGACTGTTTCTTCAGAGAACAGGATTAAATCTGCTTTTGAGAAGGTTGTGTCTTACTCATTTAGGAAAATTTACCCTGTGTAAAAATAAATAGATGAAAGCTAATCATTAATCTTCACTGAAGCTTTTAAAAACACTTCTTAGGTGTTACAGATGGAGCAAGACCAAAACCTATCCTGTTAATTTCTTCCACTATAAAATATGGAGATACGGGACCCAGGTTACTGTGCTCACCAGTGCAAATTTTGGATTCTTCTTGTAGTAGCTGGTTTGGATTCATGATTTGCCTGTGTTTCTTTCGGTGTTGCTTTTCTTTTTAAATATCTTCAACTGAAAAAATAAACCCAAATCACCATGAATCATGGGCATATTTGGATTTAGAGCTGAAGTTGATGCCATGGGGCCACCTGCTGAAGATGGCCACACAGGCTAAATTTCCTGCATCTCAAAAAGTCCTTGCAGTTTTCTAAGTATTGTGACACCAAGGTCTCAAAAAAGAGATTTTTAGTGTTGTTCCAGTAGAACATAGAGGTTTTTCAGTATATGTGAAAAATATCATATTTCTTCCCTTTAATTGCTGAACCATGAATTTCATGGGTCTAATTTCACATACTCCCACATTAGAAAATGCACTGTATAATCTCTCTTAATCTCAGCTTCTCCATCAATCAACTGGGAATAATAGCAACTGATTTAGGAGTACTATGGACTTTAATTAATGTGTGTACAGCATGTCGAGATCCCTGAAGAATAAGACGCTTTAGAACATCAAAGAATAAACAATGACATTCTTTGTCTTATGTCCTGGAGTCAAGATACTTCAACATTAAGCTTCAGACCTATAAGGGATTCAGAGGGAATCCCTTTGCAGCACTAAGTAAAATCAAAATGTGCAGCTGTCTACAATTCCATATAAAATACATTTGCAAGCACTTATTTCCTATATTCTCAGTCTGAGAAAATATTTCTGCATGTTTTCCCACTCCTTGTCCTATCTGTAATCTTACCATTACTGAAATTTTCAGCTCCAGACTACAGGAGGGTGATTCTCCTTAGCTCTGTGATGTTAAGGAGCAATGTCTGAGGTTCTCACATTAACATCCCCAGCATAGGCAATAGCAATCTGATAAATCTCAGCTGATCTCAGGATGTCCATGAGGCCTGCCCATAGGCAGAATGGACAGAATATGGTACAAAATATCCCCTTACAGCAGAACCAGTGCACCCAGCTCTGGAGCTGAGTGGTCACACTGCAGTGCCCTCCCAAGCTGCAAGGCAGGTCCTAGTGCTGACCTCCATTCTTGCCCTGCTGGTTCTTCATGCAGCAGGGGACTCTTTGCTAGTGAAGCCAAAGTTTGGCTTCTGACCTTGCTGAAGGTTTGTGCAGGTATTGGAAAACCCTAAGAGCCTCTGATTACTGTATCCTTACTAAAAGTCAAGGAGTAACTCTCTTGGAATTACAGGTAACCTGAAGTCATGACTTCTTTCCTCCACCCACCCATCCCCAACTCCATAAAGAGAAGTGTAAGACAAAATGTCATTTAACTCTGGAGGGGGGTTCTTTCTTTGAGAAATAGGAGGCAGGCAGAAAACCCAAGTGAGAATCCCTACTACATCTACAATTAAAGCAAACCCATAGATGAGGTTTCATACAGAAACAACAATGTGTTGTGTATATAGTTACTGCTGCATGCATAGACACAAAGGGCCAGACTGTTTCAGAGTTGTGTATTTTTCCTGTGCAAATTCTCAACTATAAGCAGTTAATGATCTTTTAAGTTAAGTTAATTAAATTCAGAGGCCAAAGACTCCGAACCATAGTTTTTCCTTGCATCTGCATCATTTATGAACAGCATATAATGATAAATATTGTTCGTTATTCATAAACAAAACTACATTTCCCAAATACTGAGAATATTAACTAAGATGCTCTATAATTTTCAATGCTTCCAGAAGTTAATTCACTCATCTTTACAACTTTCCAAATGCTTAATAGAAATCACGTGTTTTATGATCTCTAAAAGTGTCATTACCCTTTGAAGTCTATAGCTGAGACAGCAAGTTTCTGATTTTTTTAGATTTTTTTTTACAGGCATAGGCTTTTCAGTCATACTTCTCCTTAGTTTAGTTTTGCTGTCTTTCTGCCTCCTTATTTAGTGTCTGCAGAAGTAGAGAAAGTCATCCACAAAGTGAAAGAGAACACTGGAGGTCACACAGGATTAGCACAGAGCATTTTTGAGTCGCAGGGTAGACTCTGGGCTGGTGCAAGTCAGAAAAGCTTGACTAGCCAAGGATATGCAGCTGGAGTTTGCAAGGCAGCAAAACTCTCCAAACAGAGTACAAAATACACCTGGCACCCACATGATGGTATTCTCCAGGGGAATAGATCTTTTCTGTCTGGGGCTGGAATTTCTGAAGAGGGAGGGAAATGCTTTCAGGAGTGAGGCTGTGTTGCACTGGGAGGTTCAGTCACTCACAAGACAAAAAAAAATGCACAATAATATACAGTAGAATAGAGTTTTCTAATTTTTCACCCAAAGGAGGGGTTATAAGTCTGTAGCTTTCTCTTTCTCTTCCCTTCCTCTTTTCACTGCACTGTTGGCTCTTTCCACTCACAAGCTCTAAAGTGAGTCATCACTTTGCCCTGCCCAGGTTGCTGTACTGAGACAGGGCTGTGCTTCTTCCCCATGTCTAAACTGTCTCTCTTAGGGCCCCCTTCAGATGTACCTTGATTCCATTGGAGCATATGAAAACATTAGATGGAGAGGACAGCTTCTCTCATTTTCCTATCACAATTCAGAGTGTGTGGATTTCCAACACTGGGACTGCAACCAGCTCTTATCTGCACTCTGTCTGTGCCTCCACGGTGTAAAATCTGCCTCCTGCTGACTGCAGGAAAGGTCAAGGACAGGGCTTGTCCTTGCAGTGAAGATGGAGGTCACTGGAGCCTGAGAGCCCTGAGAAGAGTATGTGGATGAAAACATCAGTCAGATGTCATGATCGAGGGGAAAAAGGAACAAGGCTCTTCTCTGGGCCATTACACACACATGACAACAAAAAGAATTAATTGAGGTTAATCTGTGGCTTTCATTAACTTTAATCCATATTTTCCCCCAGAATATCTGGGTGCTACCAATGACTCAGAGTGAGCACTTGAAGATATGTCCATTGCAGACAATTCTCTGTGCTTCTGCCCTGTGTAGAAAAGGTTCTCTCGTATATGAGATATTTTGCTGAATGTAAAGCTGAGGGACAGTCTGATATTGAAGCTTTGTTGGAAGAATTTTCAGGACAATTGAATAAAATAGAAGAGATGAGACCCTGGGTCTTGACAGCATTCATTCACTCATTCATTCATTCATGAGTTTTTAGGAATTCAGTTGTGAAATTGCTGAGCTGCAGTATGTTTCATTTTGCATAAATAAGCTTTGTTGTCAAAGTTAGGAAAGATGGGAAATGTGACAGTCACCTTTAAAAAGGGTTCAGGGATAAATTTTGTCATGATTCACAGTCAAATTAGTAGAAGCAACTAGAGTTGAATTAGTAGATGTGGGTGGGACAGAGCCACCAAGCTCATAGTGGAAAAGATGCTTCAGCTAGAATAATAAAGTTTATTTAAGAAAAGCTTTTCATGAGACCCTTCAGTAAAATTTTAGAAAAGAAGTAAATTGTCACAGGACAAAGGAAAAAATTATCACAACTTGAATCAATTTAAAAGCTGAAAAGGAAAACTTAGGGATACATATTAAATTTATACAACTGAAGGAAGCTCACAGTGGAAATCCACAGCAAATGAAGTAATGTAATGAAACCTAGAAACAACTGAGAAGTTATAGGAAAGCATCATAAGACTCAATAAAGGGGGGAAAATGGCAGATCCAATACATATGCCAAACAGTATAGATAGAAATCATGTCTGCATGGCCAAGGATTGTACTTTAGCTTTACTCAGTCATGGTAAAGATCTGGGAAATGTTGAGTGCAATGCCCAATAAAACATCCCTCCAGTGCTCAAGGGCAGTCAAATTTCAAGCAGAGAACTACCAGAAGGGTACAGGCAAACATAAAGCATCTATATGCCCTATATAAATTCACAAGATATGAATTGATGAAAAGCCTTTAAATCCAGTGTTTAGTGCCGATGACCCCATTCTTTTCTTATTTGGAGTCATTGTGAGCAATGGGTTATTAAGGTAAATGGACTTTTGTTTTGACCCTGAGGGGTGGCTCTTGTGTTAAGTAACATGACTAACAGCTGTTAGACATTTGTTCAAAGTCCATATCCCAAGAAAAATGACACTTAAGAATAAGACAACAATTGGATATTGACAGGCAGGAGTGATGACATAAGTTCTGCAGAATGAGTGATTTTTGAGTATTCACAGTAGTCTGGTGTTCAAAGGGTAGATTTTTCACTGGTATTGTAAATTAGACCCCCTATCAGGTCCCTCAGGCTGGACAAGCACAGACACTGATTATTTCTGAGCATTTCACTCACTAGATACATTATTACTGACAATACAATCTTTCAAATTGTTTTACAGACCCCCTAATTTTAGGATATTCCATTTTCTTCCCTATTGCTAAAAGACATTTTTAATCAATATCCAGGTTTGTTGAATTCTTTTCACCCTCCCATGCTGATTTACTGGCAGCATTTAGAAAATGCAGCTCTCTTGTTCCAATGATTTACAAGTACAGGGACCATTCTCACCATTTTGAAAGCAGCTCACTAGCATTCCTAAAATTTAAGTAATTTAGTTTCCATTTTATAATAAGGAAAAGATGGCCCCTGGCTCACAGTTAACATTTCCTTGAAGGGATGCTGGATGTCAAGCCTGCCTGGGAACTCGGAGGGGCATAATGCATTTCTGGACCACTGGCTGTCCAGGTGGGAAAATCAGGAGTGACGAGGAGCACAGCATGGGTGCATGGACTCTGGAGACCTTTTATCCTCCCTGTGGGGTGGACCCAGGACCCCACACAGATTGAGCTCTGCCTGTTTTTACACCCCTTCCCCCTCTCTGGCAGGAAGGCACCTGGGCGTGGTTGAATTAGAGTCATGGCTGAGGGCTGTGAGAGATGCGATGGAGCCGTGCACAGCACAGAGTGGAGCCCACATCTCCAGGGTTTAGGTGACACAAAGGACAGCTGAGAGCATAGGCAGTGCAGGTGCAGGGCAACAGGATCATGTTAGAGGCAGCGGATGGATGCCTGGGGGCACAGACCTGCTCACGTTCTCGTGGCTGCTGAGCTCAGGGCTGCTCTGCCCACCTTTGGCCAGAGGAGGCTGCAGGTCACTTTGGTCAGGTAAGCATGTGGGAAGGGACAGCAAGCTCAGCTTCTGGGAATAATCCTTCCTATTTTCCTCCGGGGGAAGCATGGCCACTGAATGACGGTTTTGTGGGGGTCAGAATAAACTCTTTAAGATCTGCCCTCACTTTTTGAAGAACAGAATACTGCTGCTGTTATGGTGAGAAGAGCACAGACAGCTTGGCTTCTGTTTTTACACAGACTGCAAACAGCAATTCTGCAGAGTGCAGAGCACTCAGCTCAGTGTATCTTCCTCTGAGCACCTTTCCCCTGGGGCTCATTGGCAGGCGTCAGCTCCCTGACTCCCTGACTGATGCTTAAGACTCTCTGGCACGGTCTGGAGTGCTCTAACTGAAAGGACAGCTCCTTTTGGCTGGGACAGTCGTGTCAGCCCCAGCCCCCTCACCTCTGGAGCTGAAATTATTTGATAAAAATGCCACTGCAGCAGCTATGGGCAGACAGCTCTGCCCCTCCCTTGTCAGTCCCAGCTATCTGCCGGCTGCCTCTGTGCTTTTCATCTCCCTTGCAAGTTGGAGGAAAAGAAATAATACATAGCTCAGCTGTTTTTGTCTGTAGGCATTTAAGCTGGTAAGGCTCAGCTGTATAAATCTTCCCAGCTGTGAGAACCTCAGTGCTTTTATTCCCATGATAAAGCCTTTGGCTCTAAATGTGTTTCAGGGATATTCAAAGTGGCAATCTTTCTCTCCATCTGGGGAATTGCTTGGTGTCGACTGACAAGGAAATGGAAGGTCAGTAGCATTTAAAAAAAAAAAAAAAAAAAAAAAAAAAAAGCACCCTGGGTTATAGAATTAACTTTATACTAAACCTCAGTGTGTGTTTTAGGAAGAGAGGAGTGGGAAGGAGGCGTGGGGGATGGGAGGTTTGACTTGCACAGAGCCTTTCATTGGAAAACTGATGCAGCCATCCCCAAGGCACTGTGCTGCTAAGATCTGACATTTTCCTGCTCCAATGGAAAAGGAAGACCGATACCTTCCCTTAAAGTAACCTTTGCTGATTAATCAGTGTAGTGACATTGAAGTCAGTCCCAGTGGGAAATAATTGCTGTCGCTCTCAGACACAATATGGAAATAAGATGCCATGGAGACAGCAACTGTTTTGAAGGGCTGGCAAAGAAATACCGATTAAAGATCAATGTCTGGCAGGCAAAGTGTTCACTTAAAGTCAAGGAGAGAATAGTTTAGGCGGAGAGGTTTCTCTTGAAACTGACAGGGCTTGGACCAGGAATGGGCAAACTCAAATAAAAACCCGGATACAAGGAAATTTTAGTGCTGCAGATTGGCTTGAAACCCAGGGCTCAGACTTGCAGCTGAGCATGGGCAACGCCTAATCTGAAGGGTATTTCAAAGGTCAGCTGCTCAGATGGGTAAAACAGCACCCTTGCTATGGTGCTAGGATTTGACTTCCACTCTGTATTCTGCTGAACCTTTTCCTGTTGCTGACCATGAATATGATCCCTGTTGCTTTTTCTCAGTTTTCCACCTATAAAATGAGCAATGAGCCCTTTGCTTTCTCCAAAGTTGTTGTAAAGATATCAAAATGCCCATTGCTAAAGTACACTAAAGTAATGAGCTGAGATGGACTTGAGATGTTTTAGTTGCTCAAACTTTGGTGATTAAATAAATATGTCCCATTGGTATATAATTTTCTTTCAGATAATCACAAAAAGCTCTGTTTGTTTATGCGAGTTTATGTCTGCAAGAAATTATGGTCCATCCAGCTAGGTTTTATTCTTGGGTCCCTAAAACCAGTCAGATTTTCTCCTTCCTCACCATCTGAGTAAGATCATTGCTCGACAGGCTGATTATCCTAGTGTCACCCATGTCCTTGGCAGACAACTGTATGGGAAAGCTAAAGGAATCTCTGTTTCAGAGATAAAAAGTGCACAACAATATTAACCTACTGAAAAATTTGGTTTTAAACATGTAACTGAGAGTTTCCCAAGTGTATAACATTCCAAAGGACTGGCTTCTTAAATAATAATAAATAAATAACATAACTCTAAGGAATTATATATTGTCAGTATTAACAATACCTTAATGATATTTCTCCTCTGGGAATAAATACATGGATTTGAATAATATACAGAGCTATCAACAAAGCAGAAGCAAATACAGCACCCACCATTTCCCCTGACTCTCATATTTCTAGGAGGTAAATGAAAGCAAACCAAAGCAAATCACTGTGATCATGAAAACATATGGCATCAAAAGCAAGGGGCTGCTCCACATGGCTTACATGGGAAACAGAATCTGACTTCCATCAGCATAATGAGAATTTGTTTCCATGCTGTTCTGATAAAGCAGGCCTCAGCTAGAAAGATAAATATGTTGGTGTATAGGGATAAATTTGATTATTTTTCACTTTTCATTGGTTTTATATGACCAAGGAATCCAACTTCTTGCCTGTCATTTGCAGGACTTGGATGGCTCATAGCTGCCTGTAGTAAATTACTCTAGGTAAGCAAAATCTCACAGGAATGAGCTGAAAGCAGTGGAAAAAAGGGCAACCTGAGAATCAGCACACAGTGTATTGTCAATAACAGCCAGCAATAGTACCCTTGGGACTGACAAGTCCTCACCTGCACAGATCCAGGGAAGGATGAACTGGGAAAAGACATGGAATTGTCTGGGTAGGAAATGGTAAGTAATACCTTGACTCAGAATTTAGGCTTCACCACCAATGTGTCATTTCTAAGACATTTAAGATGTGTCTTATGAACTTGTGAGGTGCCCTCTTACAATGCTGGTGTTCTGCCACATGCTGTGCATGGACTTTCAGTCTTGGTGTAAAGTCCAGCCAGGTAGATCAGCTAGGAACCTTAAAGAGGTAATTTTACTCACCACAGAGATGGCCTGAGAGTCCAGTAAAGATAAGGCTATTTCCCTCTCTTCAAAGGAAAAATAAAAAAGTAGTTCTGTAGCAGGATTTGAAAAGCTGTTGGCTCTAGCCCATGAGTTACCTCTGTGAGGAACACACCAATCCACTTCTCAGGACTGCTTACCCAGCCCTTTGCCCTCCTTGATCTTTTAGACTGGATGGCCCAAACTCTTAAAGTTATTAGTACACATCACACCTACTGATGTGATTTTTGAAAACAGATTTTAGTGGGAAATGGCATCCAGATTCTGGTGATGATGGAAACTAAGCTCTTTTGAGACAAAATGGTAGTGTAGAACATTTGCCACAATAAGGCTGTTGTGGTTTAAAGGACAACAACTTTTTTTTCTCCTTCCTGGGGGGGGTTCTTTGTTTTTCTACTTCCGCCGGGGCACAGTTTCCAGCAGAGGTGAGGAGCCCACAGATTGGCTAATTTTAAGATGGGCACTTCATGTAGCCACTTGAAAATTAGAGGCGTCTTTGCGAAGCTTACATTTTTAGGAGCGGGAAGTTTGAAGCTCTTTTTGACTTCCGCCCGCGGGGAAGGTAACATAGGCGGGGCCCTGGCCGGCCACTCCGGGCCCCAGGGCCTGGGGGCCGTGCCGGGGCTGCGGCCGGCTCCCCCTTCCTCCACCTCCTCCCTGGCAGTGATGCTGCTGTGGGGCTGCTTTTGCTCTCCCCCTCCCTGCCTGAGGGAGAGGAGAATGGAACTCCAGGAGGGGGCCTCCCGGCCCTCCCCTCTCCCGGGCCGGGCCTCTGCCCCGCCTCCCCTTCCCCCCCCCCCAACGGGGTGAGAGAGAGAGAGATCAGCCTGCAGTTGCCGGGATTGCAGCTACGATTGCTGTTTTGGTTTTCCCGCGGCTCTTCCCCCACTCTGTGGAATGCATGAAGTTCCAACTGCACTGAGAAAGGGGATTAACCCTTTGGGTGTACCTGATGGATTCAGAAAAAGGTTGAGCCAGGGAAGAAGCCTGCAGAAGCTCCTAGGTCAATGAGAAAAGAGTTAAAGACTAAAGGAGGGGAGAAAGAAGAGATGCCTTTAAGCTGAAAATCTTTTGTAAAGCCATGGTGATGAACTGCTCCTTGTAACTCACGGAATACCTTGGGGGAGATGCAGTGAATGTCCTGCTTGTAACCTGAGCAAAGGCACTTGGTGTTGAAGCAGTTGTGATTAATGAGGAACCTGACCAGAGGGAGAGAAAGATGGGGACTAGGCTACAGATATGAGCGATGAGAGTCCCTTGCCCTCGGGGATAGAAGAAGACCCCTTGTTCCAGGAATGAGAAACCTTGCTTCCAGAGAGAGAAGACCTTTGCTTTCCTACCAGGACAACTCATCCTTAAAACTCCACCCCATAGTATATGAGTGAGCCCTTGGATGACAGTTGTGGGAAAAGCTGTAACCAAGGGAAGACTTATGTCACTTGTGAACTAATATCCTTTATGGGCGGGAGTTTGCGGTGACATGAACTCCACGAGAGACTGGTGCTTCTTGTGGGAAAAATCTCCATAGTGAGACAAGAGAGACTCTTCTTCCAATTGGACTGATGAAAGCCTATTTTCAAGAGTGGTAAATTGACCAGGGGTTTTCTAAGTTTGTTTCTCTGTGTTGTTGGTGAGAAGGATGGTGGTAAAGGAAGATAAATGAGGTGGGAGAAAGGAACCATCATGGGTGGGGGGCTGGGGGGGAAGAAGAAACCACCTGGGGGTTGATTTTGATTTTGTTGTCTTTTGTTAATAAACTATTTTTATCTTTGAAGTTTAGGCCTGTTTTACATTTCTCTTCATCCTTATTCTCATGAAACCACTACACTACACTCTCGCCTGGTGTGAGCAGGCGAGCAGGTGAATGTGGAACCACTACAAAGGCTTTGCTGACGGTAAATGCAGTACTGAAGGATAATCTTTTCACTATAATTTTAATTGTCTTTCACTCAGAAATTCCTATAGCGTTTCCTCTATCCACGTCCTTTTTTTCCTCACCTGTTATGACAGATGAAAGATGACCATCAATCAATATGAATCATGTGCCAGAGCTTGTTTTTGCCAGCTCTGAGGATGCTGTGCATTAAAATGGGCAGGAAGAAAATTAATGACCTACCAGGTACAAATCACAACTGCAGCATTTCAGAAGTTGCACAGAGAAAAACTAATTAAACTGACTGCCACAAACCCAGGACAAGAAACTGGGAAAAGTGCCAAAACAGTTCCCAAAATAGCTCCTTTCAAAAATGCAAATTTTATTTCCCTTTTCTTTCCTCATTTCCCTTCCCTCTGTAGTCACCCTGACATTTATTTCTGCATAGAACATCCAGGTAGTACCTTTCTTCTGTATAATCCCCAAAAAATTCTGGAGGGTTAGTGTTCCATGCACAGAACAGCTATTCCTCATCGCAATCCACCACATTTCACAAAGGAGTATAGTACATCTGATCCTATTAATGACCCCATCCCTCGAGCAGCATTGCCTGTGGATGGGCCTCAGCCTTGTCCCAGTAGGGCCATCCTTATGTTCTTGCTAAAGAAATAGGCAGCAAGATGGAGTTTTGCCAGAAACAGGCAATGAAAAAGAAGGTAAAAAGAGTCAAAATACATCTCCTGAAAACTGATTGGAGAGAAATGACACACAATAGAAATTCACATGGAGAAAGACTCTCCTTGAGGTCGGTGCTGTGCCTGTCTCTGTCCCAGATTTTTGTTGGTGACACTGGAAGACTCACATTTCCTGTATGTCACATCACCATTTAGAAAATTACATTTTCCTTTCCAGTTAGGCCCTATAGCTCTTCAGGATGGGAAAATATCTCTGATTACCCATATGCCAAACACCATAGATTCATTAGGAATATAAATTGTACATTGTCATTTTCTGGCTCTACTATTTCTTTATTTGCATTTAAAACCAGAGTATCATGGAAAGAACCATCTTTGGTGTACATCGGAGAAACTGATGAATAAACCCTTCTAAATATGACATAAGTGCTTTTGGTTAATTACAACCCAGAACTAGAGCACAGGCATGCAATGAATGGGAAATTCAGAAGTTTCTCCTATATCCCAGCTGTCAGAATGTACCTCATTTCCTAGCTCATGTAGACAGGAATCCCATCTCTAAAAACACTGTAGTACGCCAATGTGTTAATTTGTTATTCTATGAGATTAATATATAGTAGAAGGAAGCTGCATCCCTTTATCTTCAGCAGTCTTTTGCTGATTTATGCTAAAGAAGTCCTACAGAGAGGGAGAGATATAAAATGCATGTTTCACTGTAATCAAGATTAAAATGAATAAAGTACTTTTGTTTCTACTATCAAGTTTGGCAGTGATAAAATATTTTTCAGGAGAACTGACAACCCCATGCTGCTTTTTCCCAGAGATTGATGATTCTGACACTGGGAGAAACTTCACTCACCCAAGTGCTGTGTCATTCTCATAAAGGAACAACACAGAATTCCCTCATGCACGACAAGAAGTTCCTTGAGTATTATCAAGCTAAGCTGAAAGTGCCAGGTTGGAAGTGAGCAGCAAAGATATCTTGATCACAGAGACAAATTTTCCAATAGCAATTTTAAACCAATCTTTCCAGAAGGCAGCTGGATTCCAGAGACTGTGACACCAGCTGCTCCATCCTTCTGTCTCTTCAGACAGTTCTAGGCAAAGCTGTACCTGGGTTCCCTAAACCCTCCCTTTGTGTAGCTGCTGTGTAACTCATGCTAGCAGATTCGGGATCCTTGGGGATCCCTGGTGCAAGTTTTTTATTCACCACTCAGAAGAGATGCAGCTAGTTTTTTTCCCTTGTTGAATCGATCTGTCAGTTCTTTTGGTTTTTATGGAAAAAGAAATAGTTTAAGACTGAAACTCTTAATGATGTATGTGAAGACTGACAATTTAGATTAAACTCTCAGTTTATCAGTTCCTAGATAAAATTTTCAGAAGCAACTAAACAACTTAGGATCCTGCTTCTCATCTGTAATTAAAATATTTAAGAATTTACATGGCAGTGGAAGTCTGAGCCAAGCTTCACCAGTCTGAACCTAGGTGGACATTGGGAGTTAATTTAATTTAGGTCTCAGGGTCACCTAGGCTTTTTTGAAAATGCTCTAGTTGTTTTCTATTTCATGAGATCCTTAGAATGGGGTGAGAGAAAACTGAGTAGTACTCCATGTATCCATAGTCCATGCTAAATATTGTATAATTTGGTCATTTCTTGAGAAAGTAATAAGTTTGTTAGACCAAGACAAACTCACCAATGTCAAAAAAGTTTGCTTATGGGTGAAGAGCAGTAGCAGTTGTGAGGATAAAATCCCTAATCCTTTATGCAATAGATCCAGGGCACAGTGAACTAAATGCCATTTCTCCAGGCTTTAAACATATATGCACTTAAATCAGCCTTCTGGGATATAGGAGTGTCTGCTGGAAGTTCGCCTCAAGTTTAAAGCACTAAAATAGCATTTCTGACATAGCAGAAGTCAACTGATTTTAGAGAAATTGTGACCATAGGATTAACTATTGCCCTCCCAAATTTGCAGCAGCACAGTATTCTCCTCTCTTTGTCAGAAAAGCAAGTGCTGTTAGGGCTGAGGTGTGGTCAAGACAGCAGTGAATGTGAGCTGTCCTTTTCCATCCTAGTTTTCAGCTTTAAGGAACAACTGCATCAGCAGTTGAGATCAGTAGGAGGCAGAGGTGAAAATGTGTGCCTAGTATACATCATGGCCTGCATCTTTAGAGGTCTGGCAGATACTTGCACAGACCCTTGCCTCCTGAGCTGATCCCTATTTCCTTATCCTGTCCTACTCATATGTGCTGGCTGGGAAGGCAGTGGAGGAAACCTCTGTTAGGTACAGACTAGCAGGGAGACTCTGGGCTGTTGTTGACTGTGGGCTGCTAATAGCACATGCTCAGAAAATGATAATTATTATGGCATGCTTGTCTGCTTAAATTTTTGCCCTATTCCTGGGTTAGCCCAAAATCCAGAGAGTTGTGAAGTGGTTTATAGCTCAGGTCCATTTCTCTCTTGGCTGTATGTTGTTCAGTGTATGTAGTTACTCTCTAACTGATCAACCTTGTCAACAAGAAATTAGCAAGTATTTAGCTTCTCATTTCTCTGGATATAATGATAGATTCACAGACATTAAGTGGCTGGTACTTACAGCCACCTCATACTAGTTTTAGACTGTGGCTAAAGGACCAAATTTTGATTGTGGGACACAGGATTCAACCTCATGGCTCCAACTGTCATGCCTAACTCAGGTATGCATCTCAAGGGATAAAGGCAAAATTAAAACAAATTCTACTGCTAATACTGTGAAATCTGATTAGTGCAGAAAGGGCAACTCTGAGCCGATATTTGATATGGTGATGATCACATTTAACCCCATTAGTCATTCCTGATTTGCTTAGCATGTGCATCATGCTGGACAAAAAAAAAATATGCAGAGACCAAATCAATATGTTTCTTTTAACACTGGGTATGCCCTTGGTTCTTTCAGTTCACAATGACCTCAAATGCTGACAGACAGATTTGATCCAAGTTTTTTATTCTTCTTTACAGAGATAAGCAGAATGGAGAGCTCCTGATTCCAGCACTAAGGGAAGTGGGATTTACAGCCATTCTGGCAATATAATAAAAGTTATTTTGTGCATCACAGTGTATCCAGTGGCACCCTTAATTGTTCATTGATCCTCTATACCTAAAAGGTTGCAGCATACCTAATATCCTGCATACCTAAAAGGTTGCAACAGGGTTGTTTGCCTGTATCAGTTAAGCAGAACAATGATTGTGATTGGAAAAATATTGAACAATTTCTATGCTGATGTTACACCTTGTCTTGTTCTGCTGGGTTACTCTGCTCTGACCTGTCATGAAATACCTGTTCTTCAAGTGGGTCTTGGCATATTTTTTCTGTTAATCTCTTTTTCTATCTATTTCCTCTTTCTGAAAACATAGTTCTGACAGTGACATTGGAAAACCTTACAGCTGTTTTTCTTATTCTGAAAAAAAGTCACCCCCCCACCCACAAAGGGACCCACTTGGCTTTTCTTTATGACACTGCCATTGTGTGAGTCTATAAAACACCCTGCTTCTCAAAAACTGTGCAACCAGCCACTGTTGTGCTATTTTATTTGTCTCTTTGTAATTTTGGTTTTGGGTAAAACTGGATTTTTTCTCTAGGACAATGATGCAGGGGGAGGAAGGGAGCAAAATTTAAAAAAGAGAAAAGCCTGATGGTCAGTAAATAATGAAAAACACTGATGTAGCTGAAAAGACTTCATGAATCAATGAGTCATCTGGACAAAGGCATGTTGTAGACCTAGGAGTCAGGGAAACATCTAGATATTTGGCAAATCTAGTGAGCTCAAATAACAGATATATTTAGCAGGGCTGTGTGACATGAAGGATGAATCTCATAGTCAGGTTAACCCTTCAAGAATGGTAGGCATAATGCCAGTCTTCTAAGCAGTTACTGAGATACTGGGCAGAAAAAGTCCTGTCTTTTCATGGGGACAGATAGATGTAAATATGTGCTTAAATAGTTATTTTCCTATCTGACCCTTGTTTTTATGAGAGTGACATCCAAATTAAAAGCTGGAGTAAAATATTCAGTAAGAGATTATTCAAGCAGGCTCACAGGAAAAAAAAAAAAAAAGTATTTGTTCTAAGAATGATAATAATGTTTTTGCACCTCTCAGCAGAGCTGATGCAAGGGGCTCCTTTTCTAATGTCACACAAAAAGCCCAATCCCAGACCCAACAGTGTCAGTTCCGTGGAAGCAGGCCAGGATCAGTAACTATCTGTGCCACTCAAAGATGGAGATGGGCAGACCAGAATTGTCAAAATCAGGCTTTATCATCTCCACAAATTGTGAGAACAGTACAAGTTCCAGGACAAGTCTATCAGGGAGAGTTTTTCACCACAGACAGAAAAGTGAACCGCACTGATCTAGGAGTCAGGAGATTGAGATTAAATTTACCAGTAGCACAACAGAGGGGTGGAAGTTTGGATTCAAGTATTTTATCTACTTTATCTACTTTAAGAGACTCATCTGTGCCTCCTCCACAGTGAGGAAACCTGCTCTCTGGGGTTAGCTGTCGGTAAGGCAGGTACTACTCACTGATGGTATTTCTCAGGTTGGTGTCTGGGTTAGAACATGGAATTTTTTCAGAATTTCATGTCAAGGAATAGCTTTGGTTACCATTCAGTTTCAGAAAGAATTAAGAAAATTAAATAAGAGAAATTCCCTCTTTTTTCTATCGGAAAACGTTTCTCTGTTTCACCTCCAAGTGATATGGCCAGTATGCCTCAAAGGTCATCAGAGAATATATCTATTATAAATATAAATATAAAGGTCACTGAGAATATATCTAACTAAACATCATCCTCAGACACTCTGAGGGATGTGACTCTCAATGCCATTTTACCACAGAAAAGAGGTTAACTCTGATATCGATACTTCTGCTAACTGCTCAATTATTTTCACCCCAGGATAGGAAAAGTCCATGACAGACACTACAGAAAGGAGAAAATAGAAAGATTAGGAAACATAAAAACTGAATGGCAGCAAAAGCTGGCTCAGTCTCACCAGTATTAATTGAAAGGATATTTCCAATAACCTTTGTTTAAGTTAAAGGAGAGCACAGTTTTCCAATACTGGATTAGAATTTAGGATTAAGTCTGGCACTTATCATGACCTTGTTGTAGTCTTGACCACTCAATCATTGTGCAGTTTGGGTCCTTTTCAGCAAAGTGGGGTTCACATTGCTTTCTCAGTGATTGCATATTTTCCCACAAGGCAGGAGCCCAGTGTGGTTCCCTCTGTTCCCAGAAAGGGTCGATGAGCCTCAAGCTGAAATCACAAAGTGTTATCACCATGTTGTCCCTACTTGTGAGTGGTTTGTTAGCACAGGAAGGATAACCAGGACCCATGGGTTGGTCAAAAAAGCTCTGATAGTAACATTAATATTTCATTTCAAATATAGACTGCTGCATCTGGCCATCCCATAGTGATCAGAAAAAACAGCACACAGGTAAGTTGGTAACCAGTCTGCCTAAAATTTCAAATATTTGCTGGGCATTATTTGTGGACACTCTCGAGTGAGAATGATGTAATTAATTAGAAAATGCGTTTTCAGGCAAATTTACACAGGAGAGAGAACTGACATCTCTTGAAGGAATCATTGCAAATTATTTATGTGGTATAAGTCAAAATTGACTATTGAAAGGTCGTTCATCCCACAGCCTGTGGAGAAATTTATAGCTGATAAAAATGGTAACATTCAGGCAGCCAATCTCTATCAAAACCAAACAAATTTATTACGGTGTCTCAAAGCTTAATACTTCCTTCACAGAGCAAAACCACAAAATATGTGTAAGTTATGTTAGTGGCATGTGTCAATGGCCAAAAGAGAGAGGTTTTGAGATGGAAGGAATTCCATACAACATACCTTCTGTGCATTTAAGGAACATCAAAAACCAGCGTATTCTAACTGCAATGTTTCTTGTTGCAGATTTCTGGAAAGACAGTTTATCCTGAAATGTCAGCACACAGAAAGATGGAGGTAGGAGTACAGGACTATCCCGCCAGTCCCTTTTCATTGCTGTTTTATAATCCAAACGGTAAAGTAAAGCAGATTTGTGAAGGAAAACAGAAACCTTACTGTTAGTATTTGGAAGTGCCAGATTTTAAAAATAAATCAAAATACAAGTCACAGTTGAGTTATCAGTCCCTAATCTTGCCCTGATGATCTATGTATTTTATAAAAATCTATGAACCCAAAAGTGCAAGTCTTAAAGGCTTGCAAAGTCTCCAGCAGATGGGGTTTTGTTTGTGCACCACTACTGGGCCACATTTGCTCAGCCTGGCATCTATTTATTCCTCTGCCACAAAATATTATTATTATAATTTCTATATTTAGTGCCAGATTTTCTGATTTTTCTGAGCTGCTCTCATCACTAGAACAGGCAAAACTGCCTTTAACCCACTTATATCTTCCCCTGGAGTCAGGAGAGAGCCAGATGTCAGTCCAGTACCTTGCATAAATTACAGCAGCCTCAGGAATGCTCTGCCTGGTTATCCACACACACAAAGGGCTACTCTGGTTCCCAAGAACAATTAAGAAAGCAGAGTGCTTCCATTAAGTTTCTTTTGCTCCTGATATCTCCTTTCAATTAGGGGAACACTAAGTACAATGTGGTTCTTGTAAGTTCCTGCTTTATGTCATGAAGAGATTTAATTTTTAGTAGGAATCATAAGAGACAAGAGGTACCAATTTCATGGCATTGTAGGGCTGGTACACAGAGAATGCAGCACAGCTGAAATTTTATTACCAAGAATGATATTTTTCTTTCTCCCTGGTATCAAACAACATAGGAGAGTAAGTTCTACTTTCCATAATATATGAAATACATGCTATGATGGCAATGAGGTATTTTTTCAACTAATGTATCTTACATCTCAGTAATTTAGGGTACAGTCTTGCTACCTGTTCCAGGGACCTAAATTGCACCAGCTAAGAGCAGATGCAAAATTATATCCATAACTTTACAGGTTTGAATATTATATTTTGTGTTAAAGACAGCCAATTGAATATTATATGTGTATATGCATGCAGAGAGAGGATGTAAATTATAACTGGTTTTCAAGGGAACATCAGTAAAACTTTGCCAAAGGGAGAGAACAGTGTGATATAATCCACCCCAGACATTATTTCATGATCAAGGTAATTTTTCTGTCCCTGAGGCAATATTTTACACAAATAATGCTAAAGAAAAATCTCCCTATTTGTTTCATCATGCTTCTGAATGTAAATCTTCATTTTAGTTGCCTTCTGAAATAGGAAGTGAATGCTGAATTGAAGGGCTTGTGTCTGCAAACGTGGTGTGGGAGAGCCAGTGCCTGAGTGGCCAGGAAATAGCAATTACATGTGCTGGCTAATCACCTCCCGTGTAGAAAGAATCAAGGAGAGGAGGAAAGAAATATGTCTGTGCACAGTTGTATGTGTCTTTAGTACAGAATGCCTATTTTCCTTCTATTTATATCTTTCCACTTCTTTAAACATCTACCCCTATCAGGTGGCTAATACTTTGTATGTCTCCTCCTTATTCCATGTCCTAATCCTTTGGTCTGTAACTCTCCTAGGGATTCTACTTTTGCTATATGGTCCTGAGCATATGCATTTTATATAATAAATATGACACAATCTTTGGCATGAAAAAGAATTGGGTGTAAAGATTTTTTTTTTAATTATTGTATCAATATGCATAAGGTTGAATTAAGATCACTAAGACAGTCTTAAATCTGAATTTTTAATACATGCCTTGAAGTTGCATCCATACTCCCTTTGAATATCTCCTAAGAATGTAATTTTCCAAGTTTTTAAATCATCAAGTGAGGAAAAAGGGTAAAATTCCTGTTGCACAGAGAAATGCTGACAACCACAAAAATCACTGGGGATTGGAAACTTGAAACCTGCCTCTGCCACNTTTGTTGGGGTTTTTTTTCCCCAACTTCATTCAGGAAACTAGATTCTCTTTAGGAAAAAACAAACAAACAAACAGACATTTGAAACAGGCACATAATGTGGAGTATTAAACACCAGATCATTAAGGATCAGAAAAATTGTTGGCNATTTTAAAAAATGGAGGCTGCTCTTGTGGGCACCACCAAAGCCTGGGCATGAAACAAGTGTTAAGTGTTTCTAAAATTCCAAACCCTACACTGAACCATGAAACATTAGAAATTTCAAGAAACAACTTCTCTACCTNAAAACAAGCCTCTCTAATGGGATGTATCAGACTGATGTTACCAGCTGGTTTACAGCCTCTGTCTATAGCACTTGAGGGAGTTCAAGAAATGTTTGGGACTTCAGTGAGACTTCAATATACAACTGGAAGCATAGTAACCTATTGTGTTTTTGGAAAATCGTACATATGGCCTGCAATATAAAAAATATTAATAAATTAAATGAGGTAAATGTTTATCAGATGTTACTCTTGATCTAGGCACTTTCATCAGAAGCTTGAGATAAATTGGTAACAGTATAATAAGGATCCTTCACCCTCTACAGGTGTAGTTTTTCAATTCATGGGGTTCTTGATTATTTTGTTCCTTGGGTTTTTCTGAAAAAAAAGACTCATCTGGATTTATTTTTGCCTGTTAGGATTTGCTAGAGCTATTCTTCTTGGCATTGTGATTAGGTCTTGCGAATTTTAAGCTTTATACATTTTTTTAAGGGAGTCATTTTGTATTTGCAACGGTGTATTTAGAGCTCCTTTCTGCAATCAGCTTCTAAGACTTTTTTTACTCCTTTTGTGGGTGTCTGAGACCAGAAAATAAAGAGATGTTAATTAGACATGTTTGTTTTCTAATTGGGGAACAGATGGCAAGATGCTCTAGTATTTTAATGGTGACTGAGGCAGGTTTTAGGGTAATACTTTTGTTTAAGTGCCTGGAAATTGTATAAGCACAGCTCAGCTACTCCTGTTACGTAGCTGTCTGAGACTGAGTCTCAGGATGTAGTCACACATCCTCTTCCAGCTCCAGCTGTTCCAGCTGAGACATTTACTCCCCACAGCTGTTCATCACTGCATCCAAACTGGAAATCTTTACCACCCATCTGATTTATTGGTGGAGAAGCTGACATAGGCAGTCCCCAGCTTGCTCTAACCAGGTTAACTACCATGGTGGAAGTGCTGGCCCTGTTTGTCTGCAATGCCAGGGAGCAGCAGAGCCTCTGCATGGGAGGGTAAGAACATTGACTGCTTGAGTTGGGAAGAGGAATGAGGTGGGAGAGACAAAGTCACCTCTTTGGAAGTGCTACTGGAGACTGGATGAAAGGCATGTCCAGCCTCTGGGAATGACAGCCCACTGCCACTGCAGTGTGCATGCAAAATATCCAGATGCTTTTCTGCTTTCATTTTTGCCTTGGAAAGCATCCAAAATCTACCAGCTAGTTTCAAGGCCCTTGCTTTGAATGAGTTTGGAGCTGTCTCTATCTCTGGCAAGTTAATCACATCTCCAGAGCACTGCAGGGCTAGATCTTGAGAATATTTTTCTTTCTGAAGCAGCCTTTTATTGCCATCACAGTGAGAGGAAAAATAATGAAAAGGTGACATTGGCAAAGAAGACTCATTGTCACTAAATGATTGACCAGCTCT
>VZTR01029164.1:325865-338330 GCA_013400775.1 Chaetops frenatus | reverse complement strand
AAAAAAAATGGGAAAAAAATCTATATCAGATTTTAATTTTTAGAGTGAATTGTCGGAAAGGCAAAAACCAACCAACCAACCAAACAAAAAACCACCACAAAACCCAACCAAACAAAAAATATATACTACTCCCAGCTGCAGTTATTTGGCTGGTAAAGACAAACATTTGTATAGCATAGTATTACTATCTTCTGGTCTTCTGTCATCTCTTTGCTTTCTCCTCCCCTGAGGCACAGGGATGGATGTGATGATTCCTAATTTCTATGATTCTATCATAGCATCTCACAGCTTTCTAGCTAACATGCTTGTCAGTGTGAAATGAAAGATTTAGAAGAAGAAATGTTCTTCACAGGAGTGAAAGTACCAGGATGAGATCTAATCTAAGCTGAAAGTATATTTCACAGAATTTTTTTCTTCAGCTATCAAAGAACAAAATAAAGGATTGAAAATGTGAAAAAACTGAAGGCGCTGAGCACCAGGAGGACTATCCATGATGATGGTTCTGTGCACAGAATTATCTTTGCCATTATTAGATTTGGAAAGCTCATGGAAAAGTCTGTCATTCCTGTGGTTCTCAGTTCACATTATTTGAATTTCCTTATCTCTTCAGATCTGTTGGGGTGATCTGAGGCACTAGTGTGTGGGGAAATAAGAATTTTTCTTCTTTTTGCAGACAAAAACACTGGGTACTTCTTGAGTGGTCAGGAAAAGATTTTGTCTTTAAACATGTTCATAACCTCTTTGGTAGTAGGAGTTTTTTAGTAGTAGGAGAAGCAAAAGGAAATTTGTTCATACCAACTATTGCACAATATTTTCCTACTCTTTTACAACACCCTGAAAACAATGTTATTAGAGGGTACACAAGTTAATACAAATCATATGCCCTTCAAGTTTATCACTATGTACTTGGATCTGTATCATTAAGCCTTTAGTCTTTATAGTTTTCCTGATAGTGAATAACGTGTATTTCAGTTAGGGACTGATACAGGTGTTGTTCACATAACCTTTGACACAGCTGGATCAGTGCAACATTATACCTGCTGCAGTGATAAAAGAGTTAATAGATGAATGTGCTCTTCTAAAACTGCCCAAACAATGGAAAATTGTTGATGGCTTTTGATATATTTTTGACTGTGCTATATTAATGTATCACTCCTCTTTTCAAAAATTCTCATCCATATTTTTTCAGATTGGTTTCCCAAGGGAACTTACTCAGTTTCTGTGGAGGACAGTGGCTGTTAAGGCTAAATCTGGTCACAACCCAGAGGACCATTTTCCAGCCCAAGCCTATTTAGGAAGGGAATAGCAATTTGTTTTCAATGACTTCACCCACGCTTTCTGCAATGTTTCCAGTAAGTGCAGGCGTTGCTCTTCTGGTGTGAGCCCAGCACAACATTCCTAATGTGGTCCTAGCTGAAATTTTATATTACTTACTGAAATATGTACTTTTCTTTATATGTTCTTTATCTCTCATATTATTATGCTGAATCACTGTAAAATGAAAAAAAATCTGATGATTTCACAGATATCCACAAAAAAACTGAGCAACATTAGATCATCACAACTGGTGCTGTTAAATCAAATGCAAATACCCAATTATT
The DNA here is from genome assembly GCA_013400775.1 of Chaetops frenatus. Taxonomy (NCBI): domain Eukaryota; kingdom Metazoa; phylum Chordata; class Aves; order Passeriformes; family Picathartidae; genus Chaetops; species Chaetops frenatus. Next base: position 336,729 of record VZTR01029164.1, on the reverse strand, counting down.
AGCCAGCAGATCCAAAACACTGCCAAATAGATTTTGGTCACTGTGTTTACACAGTGACAGATTCTCATGTTAGTCATATCCTTCTGAACAAATGTTTTGGATGGACTCTTAAATCAGTGTCCACAAGGAAATAGAGGGAGGCAGCCAAACTCTGTTGAATGTCTGCCATTGACAAAAGTTACACATTTACAGTCACTCTCTGCCTAAGTATTCTAAGGAAATAGTAGGGAGTGAAAAACAGAAGGCAAGGATGTTCTGTACTCTCTGCAACAATGCAGTAAGGGTGACAGAAGCAATTCCAAAATAGCTGGTTATGGGGCCAGATCCTGTTCCTGGTAACGTCACTGGTAAAACTCCCTTTAGGTCTAAAGGGACCAGGATGGGGCAACTAGACCTTCAAGTCACTAAGGAAAAAATAGTGAGGTCTTGACTCTTCTCTTTTTGCTTCCACTTCTTGTTCATGAAGAATCTCTATGGGACTGAATCAAACTAAGGCAGGATGTAAAGCATGTGCCTCAACCGGACTGTCAGGAAGGCTAATAACATACTGCATGCTCTTAATTTCCCTGAAAAATTTTACCCATTTTCCCCATTTTTTTCTAGCCTCTCATAATATTTAAATCTATTCTGTCTCAATTATTTTGACTCACAAAAGATCAGATGGATTACAGCAATGGAAGAAGGTTTTTTGGGTGAAACTAAAATTTAAATCAAGGTGCTAATTTTGCTATTAGTCCTCACATCACACCACTATAAGTCCACATATATCTGAGATGACTTTTTGGTCACTGCTCTGACATTTAAACCTTAACCCTCACATAAACCTTATGCAGGGCAGATGGATGTACATAATTCACTGACAAAATTCTGCTCTGACATCTCTATAGCACATTGAATATACCTGCAGATATCCCAAGGAATGGAAAGTCATGGACAGCAGCTACAGGCACAGAGGACACAAGATATATCTATCCTTCCTCACCAAGGACAATATAATTTTTGGTTTTCTTTCTTTTTCGGGTTAAAATTAAATCTGAATGGTGGCAATACTGTAGATATTTAAAAAAATAAATGCAAAGCAGAGAAGATACATTTACTTAACATTTAGACCCTGACCTGGTTTTAGCCTATAATGTTCCACTTTTGTTATCCCTTAATAAGCAAGGAAAGATGATTTATGCACAAGCTGAAAATATAAATCTTACTCCTAAAGGCAGACAGTATCTCAAGAATGAAAAATTGTTTTCTCAAACTTCTGATTTGTCATTCTTAAAGAAAGTATCACTGAGGATATAAAGCCATTGAGCAGCATATTACTTTAGCCTTTTTAGGTTTGTAAAGATTATTTCGTTTCTATAAATTAGGGCATGCTCCAGTGCACACTGTAGTCAATGGCAAGACCTGTGAACAGCACTGGAAGACAGTTTGGGCTTTTATTCTGTGTGCAGCAAAGCACAGAGGCAGTGGACCTGTGAGGTACCTACTGCACTGTGGAGGAGGTGAGGGCAGGGAGCTACAGTGAGACAAGGATCAACTGGCATCATGGAACCACACATCTCCTGCTCCTTCTGGTCTATGAGAGGTGGCATCTTCTTTAGGAAAGAGAAGATGGGATGGAGTGAGTTAAATATTTCATGTCCAGGCCCAATATTGACCCAGACATCATTTAATTCTCATCACATCTCCATTAAAAAAAACGGGTGATGGGAAACTGTGTGGGGCCCTCTGAGAATGAAGCTTCTTGCAGTCTGACAGACCTCCCAAAATCCACCTCTTACACCATGAGCTTGGAGTTCACATTTCCCCATTTTTGCCATGATTCTGTTCTACCAAGAAACAGCTACAAGTGATTCCTCAAAGCACAAAAACCAATTCAAAAGAGAGTGGAAATATTTTCCTGTCCCTGACCTTTAGCCTTTACAGAGAATTTCAAAGGTTTTTAGTGAAGCTCTGAGAACCCTGGTCTGGTGGAAGGTGTCCCAGACAGCCCATGGCAGGGGTTTGGAACTAAATGGTCTTTAAGGTCCCTTCCAATCCAAGCTGTTCTATGGTTCCATGAGTCTGGGTCCCAATTTCAACTCTTACATAAAAAACCTTCCCTTGCCAAGACTGAGATATGGCAACCAAGACTGAAAAAATGGCAACCAAGACTTTTGCTCATATCATAGTAAAATCGTCCAGGATACTCCCTTTTTTACCACACTTCTAAGTTTTCTTGAATAAGTAGCAACATCCATGAACAGTAGTGATGGGAGGCAGACTTGTCATATTTTGTTCAAAGGGTAATCCAGTAAAGGATATGTCTGTTCAGACATACTGAAGTAACTATTAAAGCTTTCTTAAGTTAAGGACCACTAACTAAATCCACAGCTAGCTCAGATGGGGTTACTATTCACAGTAAAGTACTAAGTTGCAGAAATAAGTATCTGAGCCATGCAAACTATCCTGAAGACTAAATTCAGGATAATTTTCTCCTGGCACTAAATCTGAAGTGGATTAAATACATACTTTTAACAATGCATTTGTCAGGTTATTGGTTTAAAAATTTTTGAACAAAGGAACAAAGAACTGGAAATCTTCCAGAGGCAGAGATAATTTGATGATTCCCTATATAAATCTAACATTTCTTCATCTTTTATAAATGGAATTTTGCAGGTCATTAGTCCCTTAATGTAGTATAGCTATCAGTTGTAGGGTGTGTGTGTGTGTGTATGTGTGTGTGTTTATGCTAAAAAAAGCATTAAAATGGTTGAGATACAGACAAAATTGACTGCTGCATAGTCACCACTTTTCATAAAGATTTTTACTACACCCTTGGTATTATGGATCTATAATATGCAAATGTGTAGCATCATTAATATGCATTTGCTGCATACACTCTCCTTAACAGAGTATGTTATGGGAATACAAATTAAAAACAATATACTCAACTCAGCTAAATTTTAATGGCCCATTGTATGAGTGATCCCCAATTGGGAGGTACCTAAGCCCTTTGTCTTCAATACTTTCCTTCCTTCCCCACATCCATTTTCTTTATTTCCTCTTGTTTTCCCTGACACCTCCACAGCTGAATTAGTTAGATCTCAGCATAAAAAGTAAAGCAACACGAAGGTTCTTTGTTACTTGCAGCGGTGGTAGCTGGCACAAGAACTGAAATCTGAATCCTAGAAATGAGTTCAGCCAAGAGTGCCCATGGTGGAATAAGCTGTGCAGCCCAATCTTCTGGGTAAATGTACCCTGAGGTTACTTTGGCTTATATTTGCTGCTGATGGGAGCTAAGGCATTACCTAACAGAGGTGAGTCATTTGAGCATCTCCCCTGGCACACTCCTCTCCTCGTCTTCCTGGCTGCATTTCCAGGGAAAAGAAGCTTCTGACACCTTCCTCTTCATCCAACAAAACCTCTCTGGAGGGACAAGATCACTTCATCTGGCAAACCAGACCAAGAGCTGTCTCACTGACTCACGTATACCAGTGGCTTAAGTTTTGAGAGTGGTTGCAATTACTGGGTCCAAGTTTTCCCTTCTGATTCTCTACCAGAGTCAGCAATTGTGCAACAAGGACAAGCATAACCATGAAGCATCTTTAAAGCACTGCAAATAATAGCACAGCATTTTAAAGTCAACTGGTGTCAACTGAGGCTTGACCTAAGATGAGCCTCAAAGTGAAGCCTTGCAGGAGACAGTTCATAGGCAAAGCAGACAGGGACACTGCTGGCATTAGGAAGAGCAGATGCCACCCCAAATGAAATTACCCATCCTCATTAGCCAGTGTATGCAGTCAAACCTAATAACGAGCTTGCTGTTCTCATCAGTGCTTTTTGCCTGCAGGCTCTAAACTTTGTTGATCAGATGCACCTCCAACCACACTGTGGGGACAGTGTCATCTGACTGTGGCTGTGAAAAGGATTGGTAGGGAAGGTAATTTTTTCCACTGCTCCAGTTAAACCTACGAAGGAATTGGGTAGAAATCCTTAGTGGACACTAAGACTTTAACTTACTGCCAGTTTATCCTCAAGTATTTAAGGCAAACCTTATATACACTTACATAAACTGAAAAATTTTTAAAAAACACGTGCACATTTACAGTTTCCTTGGTATTATTTATTCAGTAATGGATGCCAATGTTATTTTCCTTTACTTAACAGTGACTGTCCCAGAGCTTCCAAAATGCAGTGGGGAGAAAAATAACACAGCAAGACGCACTCTGCTAATTGAGCTTCCCAATATGGTGTGAGGACATTTGTCACTCAGCCTGCTTACTCAGTGCTGCATATTCAAGCTGTTTCAGCAGGTCTAGCTACTCTTGTGGGAAATTAAGCTGCAATCAGATTCTGCAGTCATCCAGGTCTAGACTGGGATATCGATCACAGAGCAGACACACTGAAGGAACAAGGTTGAAATGACCACTTTGTACAGGAGCACAGTTACTTGACAGAAAGTGATCTTTTGCAGATGCAAATCTGCTATGCGAGGTGTAATGTAGTTGATTCCAAAAGCCATGGAACAGCTAGGAAAGATTCTGTTTATTTTAATTACATCTTTCTTATATCACCTTGACCATGAATCTGAGTTACACCAAACCTTGGAGTCTGGTGTAACTCAGGATCTCTTTCAGATTTGCAGTCATTAATCACAGCGTCTTTCATGGAAATTTCATTATAAATGTGAAGGAAAAAGCATGCTGCCCTGATGCAAAGATTGCAGAACATTTGATACAGTTTCTCTGTCCACAAATTCTTTGGTAAGGCCCAGCTCCTGCCTACAACAGTAACCTCAAAGTTGAAAGCCCCAGGAAATCTATACAAGTTCCCATCATGTGACAAATTTTCAGCTGAAAGTTTTGTCCATTTTGATTCCTTTATCAATATTTGATAACCACTGAACATGGGTTGTTGAAGTTCTTCATGCTTTGAACTAATTTTACCACAACTATAAATGACATGTTGACCAGTGAAACAAGAATGGGATGACATAATGGAAACAAATGTTTTCATCTTCCAGTTTCAACTAGCTGATGATTAGAAGTGAAATGTAATATTGACAATATTCTAAGTGTTCCTGTCCAAAGATGAGTGGAAGTGGGTATGTAATGTGACACAATCTCTATTTGTATACAAATGATCCTGGCAAGGGTGGGCAAAAGGCTATATAAAAATAAAGATCCTGAACACTGACTTTAAAAACAGATATAAATTCCAGAGGGTAAGTGAAGACAGAGATAGAAATGACAGTTGTTAACTAGGATACTATTATCTCACAATCATAAGTTCCTAACAAAAACTATAAAATCATTAAAGAAGGTTTTTATTCTTAACTAATATTTAGTGTGCCTTATACAGGAAACTCAAAGAACGCTGGCAGTGAATTGACACAGTCAGTAAACCTAGACTGTAAAAAGATTATAGTGAGCACTACAACAAATTGAAAGGAAAGGATTTTTACTGAGGTTAATCATAGTTGTGGATTTTAAGAAACCTCAGAAAATGTAACTGTCCAAATAACGTCTAATGGTATCTTACAAATATTTCTGAGATCACAGCACCCTTCACATAATGCATTAATTTCTGAAAAGAATAACCAAACTTTACATACATGCTTAAATGAAACACACACATACAAAATTAACACCTTTTGAAATTATGATATCCTTCCCTAGGATTTTAAGTGTATTTGCATCCTACTCTTAGAAATATTTGATCCATTACTTCCTTCTCTTCAAAGTAATGTCTGTGAAGAAAACCCTTGGTTAATTCTTGAAAAAAGATTGGAAATTGGTCAAAAAGATATTCCCTTTTTTACACCCCTACAGTGCCTAGCAATAATGAGCACCCTGTTGTCTTCATAGCTGGAACTGCAAAAGGAGAGTCCCAGGATGACAGAGTCCTTCTTCACAGAAACCTCACTTTTGTGGGCTACAACAAGCATTGCTGACAACAGCTCCTAGTGTTTGAATTACTTTCTAGCTTACAACAAAAAGACTTTGTGCCAAAATTTTTTCCTAGGACCTAACTGGTGCCAAAGATCTTTCCCTTAAAACCAGTAGCTAGTGACTGCTCTACTAGAGTCCATAAGAGAGGAGAAATGGCTTGCACATCTGAGAACCATGAGTTTCTACACTGTGCCTGAGCTAAAGTTTAAAAGCTCATATGAGCATCATATTCTTTCCAGAGTAAAAGAAGCAAAATGAGAAGTATCGAATAGCAAACCTAAGAGACCAAGAAATTCATTGCAATGTCCACCAGAATGTCAGTTCAAGCCCTGCAACTTACAGCAAAATAGACTTTTAGCAGAGAGAGAATTTCCCTTAGAGAGTTAAAAACCACCAAGTCCAAGCTGAAGGAGACTGGCTCAAAACAAATAATTGAAAATCCCCCATGCTCTGGTCTAGAGTCAATTCACCTTATTGCTGTAAAATAAAATAAACCATTACTTGATAGGATAACCCCTGTTAATCATTCAGTCTTCCACTCATAAGAGGAAGATGGCAGGTCACAGTGCCCCTTGCTAATGGCAAAAATAACTTCTTCACTGAAAATTCTGTGCCTCTATATAGAGTTTTTGTTCAAAAGATGATAAAAGATCATGTGAAAAACTGTGCACAAGGAGTTTCAGTCTGGTCTGGCTGAATTGGCTTTGAAGCAGTGGTCTCTGAACCACTTGCTACAATTAACACGTCTCTTTCCTCATTAATATTGGACCCAGCTGGTTCAGGCCCTGTAAGGATGGCTCATCTGGCACCCTGATGAGATCAGTGTAGGAACATAAATACAACAGAAGCCACAACCATCAAAATAAGCTGCTTCTTCAGCATAAGAAAATAACTAATTTACATCAAAAAAGTGATATTTAGTTTTCTCATTCTATGACCAGCAAAATAAGCTGGGCATTTTCTTAATATTAAGAAAAAGGAAAAGACAGAAGGTGTGGCACAGCACTAATGAGGATCAAAATAAGATGGAAGGAAAGATAGTTCAAGCTCAAACTCAATTTCTCTCTTTTTTTTTTTTTTTTCAGATAGGATGTTCTTGCTTTTATTTCTGCTAAGATACAAATATATTGAGCCAGAAAGGTGTACAGACACCAAATTTCAGAAATTATAGATTCAGTATCTGAATCATATCCTGTTTCCCATCCAAAGACCTTAAGATGTTTTAGAAAAATTGATTAGATTCCAGTATATCTGAGAATGTTATCTGACTCATCTGACAGAGAAAAGAGAATGATATCAATTGCTACTGGCAGAAAACAAGTCTGTATCAAAGCCTGGGCCAAACCTCCAAAATCTTGGCCTCTGCTTTTAAGAGAATGTTACAGTCCACTCCAATGACTCTGGAGGCTGAAAATAATTTTTTTTTTTTTTAATATACTAAGCACACACATATGTCTATTAAAAACATTGACAACAACAACAACCCAACTTTTTAAATCAGCTATTGGCTTCCTCAGGAAGCCAATGTTTTGACTGCTTTAAAAAATTGGTCATTAAAAGACTTACAATAGGTTTCGTTTATCAACTTATTTCTTTTTGAAACGGAGATGAGAACAATTCTTTTTCATTAACATGACAGCCACTGCAACATTCATACCTTAAAAATAACCATGTTTTCCACTTCTATAAATTAGTGAAGAGGCCCCTGAGTGTGCTCACTCATGTTTCACACAGACATGATGACTAGTGATTGTACTGGTGAGTTTATAATATTTGTACTTCCTGTAGATGGTGGTGCCTCTCCTGCCACAGCCATGAGAAATCAAGGATTTCCAGAGCTGTTCAAAACGTTTATTATAGGAAGAAAAATTGTTATGCTGAGTGAAATCTTACATGTTGAAAAAGTCCAATTCTTCAGAAGGCTGTGTTCAGCCAACTTGACAGGCTGTGAGGGCATTTATCCTGAGGCAAATCATACACTGTCAGCCCAAGGGAGCCCTGCTCTCCCGAAATTTATCTGGAATACCACAGCAGATGAATCACTCTTCTGGTAAAAGCGTCCTTGTGTGTACTATTAAGAAAGAAAACGGGACTCGGAACGCATTTAGAAGATCTGTAACTGGAGCTGAGTAATGCAGCCAAGCCCCAGATTTCAGCAACACATGCTGCTCTGCCCTCACACTACTCGTAAACAACTTCTTTCCTTGCTGCTTTCCAGCCAGTTCACTTCCCTTCCTAATCCCAGGAAGTCACTGCCCACCCCTAAACGCTGAAAGATACATTTTAATCAAGCGGAGAACTGAACAGTAGCATAATTTTACTTAAAGCACACACCAAGCCAGGCTTTAGAGCTATTTGGGGAAGAAACCAACCGCAGCCAGGCAGCCCCCCTTGCAGAGTTCAGGCTGGGTGGTCACTGGAGCCGGGGACAACACAGTCAATTCAGACAGATGGCCACTAAGTCAGCCCAGCGCATTTGGGGAATATCCAAGGTGTTAAAAAGGAGATGCACACCTTCAACTCCCTGCAGCTCAAGTAGCCCAGACCTGCGGGAAGAAGTTTATCTTTTTTCCTCTTTGGCAGCTCATCTGGGGAAAAAGTGCATTGGGAGAAAAGCAGTTCAGGCTGAACAGACTTTATCCTGCCAAAATGTTTGTTGCGTGTGTGTGCGTGCATGATGAAACTGCCAACATTTTAAAAATTCTCTGCAATTATTTTAACCCAATATCTTTTAGTGAATTCCATTTATATTCACAAGAAGCTTAATAACTCCATTCTATTATAAATTTATCATTCTTCATTATTCCCTTAGTCCTTATTTTTTTCAGATTTCACACATATTCTCCAGGGTCTGTGTGTTATGTTTCTTGGTATGTTAATTGCTGTCTGATCAGAAGGATCTGGGACACACTGCTCCTACAGCACTCAACAGCCATTTCAGAAGATGGAGAATGGGGAAAATTTGCTTTGATCTGTTTAAGGCATACTGAGACACATCCAAGGTATTTGGTGAATAGGGCAATGATCACCACATGCTGATGAAGACCCATAATTCAAGGAAAGATGGGGTCCCATGCTCACAGAAGGTAAGGAGTAGATGAGGAACACGAAGAAACAACACTGTATTAAAGAGGAAACACCAAAAGCTGGAAAAAACTTTAGCAATTTGTGAAGGCTAATGTTTATCATTAATATTGTATCTGCCTTTAGCTCTGTGCTCCCAATAGATTAAGAATTGCAAGGAAACTTTTCACCCTGAGTCAAGGAAACAGGAAGATATCAGAAAACACATTGCTTCCTACTTTTCACTTCATCTTATTTCCTTCCTCTTCCTTGTTTTCTTCCTCTTGTGTAAATGACTGAGTGTGTTATCCTCTACTGCATCATCTGTGTCCTCCAGATGATGTCCATCCACAAGCCAGGGGAGGGAAATGACACATCCAAAAGACACAGATGCACGTTACAGCTGCTGTCCAACAAAGACACAGAGAGATGTGACAAAGTCCCCATTACACTTTGTCCTTCCATGCATGTCATCTCAAGGTCAATAACTCCCACTACTTGCTAGTTGCAGCCACTGAAATTAAAATTAGTAAGCTTTGGGTCCCTTTAAATATCACAGAGGGAGGCCCAAACCTCTTTAACCATAAAGACAACATCTGCCTCAGAAATGGAAAGCCAGAGAAAAAAGCCCAGACAAAACCAGTTGTGTAAAACACATACACATTAGGCTACTCTTTAAATACAAAACACATTCATGTAAGACAGAAGCCTGTCACAGAAATTTTAAAAGCCCAGTATACAGGATTTTTTGTATCTACATTCTCTGTATCTTGTATTTTTACAGGTCTGCAAAAAATAGTTATCTCCAACATAAGTAGAAATGCCACAGGTTTACCAGGGTCACTTCGAAACCTGGCAAAAAGAGGTCATGCTTGCAATCACATTAATATACTAGCGTGCTCAGCAGTAGATTATGTTAATTTTTAGAGTAATTTTTAAGATTTTTAATGCAACACATTACTTGATAGGAATTCTAAGGCTTCTTGGAGCTTTTTAGTCTGCCTTCATAAACCAAATGTCAGCTTTATCAAAGTCAAACATTAATTATTAGCGATGGGTGAACATCAAAAGGTTCAGGGGTTTGGTCTAGTTTGACTAGACAGGCCTGAAACCAGCTGCTTGTGCTGATCATTTTGATGGCAGATTGGACTCCTGATTCTGCAAATGTTACACAATTATTGCAATGTAAGCACCCAGACAGAGCCTGCTGCCTTCGAGGAGGATACTGAAGAGTCTTGAGCTCAGCAAGCATGGGACTACCTGAGTCATCAGTGTCAGACTGCACCATCCCAAACTTCCCACAGCATCCACTGCAGTGGGTGTGACACAGAAGGGCACCATTATAAAATATCTACAGGGAGTGGGGAATAGAGCTTTAAAGAGGAGAGTAGAGGAGAGGGAGAGGGAGAAGGAGAGGGAATACCTCTGCTATGATATGCAGGGGTGTCCTCCTAATGAGTCAGAGAAGTCCTACAAACATTCCAGGACAGACCTGTATAGATTTGTATAAGCTTTGAATAAGTCTTTGAATGACACATTAGGAGCCATAAATCCATGAGCCTGAACACAAATCAATATACGTGCAAGGGCTGTGCTTGAGCTGAGGAGCTCAGCCTCTTCTCAGAACTTATTGGCTCAACCAGGTTGACTTATTGCTCTAGCAGAGCGTGCCAACATGGCTATATGACTTTTGGGTTGAAGCTTACAATAAAGAATACTGGGTGTGCCAGCATATGCCAGTGAAGACAGGCCTGAGGGGGACATGTGTGAGCAGCTGAGCTTTTGGCCTGGAAATATGATTGCTTACAAGAAAATGAGAAAGACTAATTTGTTTCCTTCTCCAAATCCAAAGCAGAGCTACAACACTAGTT